>JAOEHI010053342.1:0-15342 GCA_025447815.1 Percopsis transmontana | reverse complement strand
CATTAGCCAGCACAAATGAATAAATATATATATATATATATATATATATATATATATATATATACTGTATATATATATATATCTTATCAGTTTTTTTGTGTACCCGCAGAATATGACTCCTTACAAGCAGATGTCCTAGAGCAATGGTTCTCAAACTGAGGGGTCATGAGATGCTTTTAGGGGGGGATGTGATTGATTACTATGTTTATGCCTTCAGTAGGCCTGGAAAGGTTGCCACAGAGCTGAACGGATTCGCACTTCTTCTGTATTTCGCAGCCACTCCCATATCTGCAGCTACTCCCACCTACTGGATCGGTGTTTCGCTGCTTGCGCTTTTTCGCCCATGCGCAGCCAAATCCGCAGAAGTATACTTAGGGGGAATGTAGACTCGACTAGCTCACGCAGTCATTGGCAGTTCACTTTTATTTAAAATGGTAGGATATAGGCAAGCATTGTAACATCCGTCACACACAGGCCTATATGACGTCTGTACTAAAAATGTACACTGTCCCTCAACAGTAACCCTATTCTAAATGCTACGCCACTACCACCTACAGGTGACACGGATATATTTATGATGTTATGTTATGATATTAAAATCATTTATTTTTAAGGGTCACAATTCAAAAAACCGGGAGATTGTGTCGATTTCCCTCTTTACACACACAGTTACATCCCGCGTTACATACTTCCTAACATTGCCCGTGAGCGACTTTTGCGCCCCCTACAACCGGTCCATCAGCATTTGTTATTCCTCCTTATATGTCAGCCTCCCTCCATGAATGCACCGTGCCAACCTGCAGCTCTCCCATCTCCTCTGTCACTAATCTCT
Source organism: Percopsis transmontana (assembly GCA_025447815.1). Classification (NCBI taxonomy): domain Eukaryota; kingdom Metazoa; phylum Chordata; class Actinopteri; order Percopsiformes; family Percopsidae; genus Percopsis; species Percopsis transmontana. The sequence goes on along the minus strand of JAOEHI010053342.1, from coordinate 14,510 downwards.
CCGCGTCTTTGCTTTGCTCCCAAACGTTCACTGCCTCCCGCCCCATTGCCCATTCCTTTATTCATCTTGAGGGACTGGCAGCCTGCAAACACTCTGGATTGTAATACATCTGAAGTGACTGGTGTCTCCGCGCTCTCCGGAGAGGGAGACTCGGGCGTCAATAAAGATGCGCCCCTCCCGGTTCCCCACCCGTAATCGATGGGGGGGGGGCGTGTGCCCGCTGTCATTGACAAGACTCTGGGTTCATTATCACTTCTCTCCATAACTCACCATCACAGCTATTTGCCACCCGCCACCAGCACAGCCTCTCTGACTGGCAACACAGTGGTGGAAGGCTCTAGTCCAGTGAGTCATGGGGTTTTTTTTGGGGGGGGGGGGGGGGGCAGGGCGAGATTTCACTACTTTCTATCTTCTATTTTTAATTGTGTTTGAGCTTTATAAAATAAATATACATGCTTATATATTTATATATTTGCATGTTTTATGTCATGCTATAAAAAAAGTGCTTCATACTAGTGGTTCTTAGTAGTGACCTTAGTAGTGATCAACCGATCCTTTTGGGGGTTGTGGTAAAAAAAGGGGCCCCCAATGGGCTGCAGAATGGGGGGCCTCACGAAAAACCTATGAAAATATATAAATAAATATACTGTAAATAAACAATTTAAAATTGAGTTCTATTATCTTTAATACAACGTGCATGCAGTTTTAATGGAGTTGATGGTGTATATTATATATTTATGCTTCCTGCTCAAAAAGTTTAAAAAACACTGCTCTAGTCATCTTCATCGTCATCATCTGTGAGGGGGTCTTGTTTATATTCTGCACAGGTACAGTACTGCCACGCCTGTTGATGTAATGGCAATAATGTCATACTGAACATAAAGGACCCTCAGCATGATTTATATATGATGGATCCTGCTAGGACGCTTGGTGTCAGTGTGTTTGAGTGCATGTCAGGTCACTGAATGCCACAGTTCAGTGGTTCAATCTCGGGCTGCAGTAAGTCACATCTCAGCAGGTTATACTTTAGGTACAGATACGTGACCGGCTCCGTTTCACGCTGGAGGTTATTTCACAGCACAGTTCCCCTCTAGAACGGATAGGGATTCTGTGTCTTGCTCAAGGATACTTCAGCACTTATCTGTGAAAGGCTTCAGTGGCTTAATGTTTGTTCCACTGGACATTTCCCAGGCATGCGTGAGACTGCATGAATGCCAAGCAGAGCATTGCGGAAAAATAGCTGCTCTACTCAAACAAATGCTCTCCCTTTGTAAAATACACTGCAAACCATGTTTTTTGTTCAGCTTAACGTAGCTGTTAACTTAATGTTAAATTGTTTCATTTCAACTAAATACTACAGCACAAGTTTAATTTTATTTCAGCTAAATATAGAGTTAAAGCAAGAACGCATAGGTTAGGATAGGTTGCCTTTTTGTTCTCACAGCATAGTCAGAATAATACTGTATGTTCTGTTTTGTTTTCATCTAATAAAGACACACATTGCTATACCGTGATAGTCACGTTTTTGAAAAGGACATTTATAGTGAAAAGGACATTTATTTGTTTCCAATCATATATAAGGTATCGTTATAAATGATTGGAAACAAAGTAAGGCCTGGCTTGTTTTAACCTATCCTTCAAGTTGGAAAACAAATCATTGCAATGTAAACAGCTACTTACACTGTAGGAGCTTGGTGTCTATGAGCAGTTCCAAGGCTAGGAAGAGCACCACCAGGATGACACAGGCCACCAGGATACAGTTGAAGCCAGCACTGAGCAGACACACCTGCCACAGGGCCACCCGACGACCGCAGCACGGCTTCAGCCAATTAGACCTGAGAACACAGGGCCAGAGACAGGCAGGGACCATGTCACTCATATCCTTTCTGGAATTACATATTTTTTTCCATTGGATTTTTTTCCGATTGCCCTTCACACGCATATGCTGGGATTCCTGAGGAGGGTGAGTGGGAGTGTGTCTGTCATGGCGGTGGATCCGTTTTTACCGGGGTCGTCATGGTAACTTATGATGCATGCCTAACCTGCTCTGGGGCAGGTTATATATAGGATCACAGATCCTTGGACATCAGCTGTCAGAAGAGTGTCATTTGATCCCTAAATCCAGTTTTGCCATCCTCATTGATTTAGGAATACAAGGGGCACTGTGGGGGCACTTTCTGCAGAAGGAAATGTGTATCTTGTGTCTTCTGTTGGGGCGACGAGCCTCAAGTCACACTTCAGTCTTACAGAATCTCTATTGCTACAAGCCATCTGATGTTTTCAGGAATTCATTAAAACGGCAGCGATATCCCATTATTTCCTAGTGGAAACACACAGGGCCCCAGTTTCCCAGGCAAGGCGCAAGAGGAGGCGCACGGCGCAAGTCCACGGCGCAATCGGGCGCAACGGCAGCGCAGTTGTAAAAGGGTCGGATTAGAATAAAGAAATTATCAGTAGGAGTGGTGGGGGATGTCTAATTATGGCCAATCAAATCAGCTCCTCTCATTCCCTTTAACAGCAGCGTGCTCTCTGTTTGCGGCGAACTGCCAACTTCGTAATAGACGGCGAATGTCCAGACCGGCAGAAAAGCTTCTCCCGGGAGGAAACTGTCAAAACTGATGTCCTTGTTCGGGAGGTGCACAGTCGCCAAGTGCGTAAATATGGCACCTCTAATAAACCACCATGACACACATGCGTATATTTTGTTTTGTGATCAAAAAGGTTAAGGACAGTAGTCATTAGTTAAATGATTCACGAAATAGGCCAACATAACATTGTTTGCCTGCACAAAGCTACTGTACACAAAAATGGCATGTGTGATTTTGGATAAGTCTGTGCATAGAGCACCTTCGCCTAAAGCCCGGAAACTACCACACAACGCCTGCGTCTGCGCTAAGACGTGGTCTGAGAAGGTGGAGATGATAGCGCAATTTTGGGTTTTATTTGACACCAAACTAGCACTGCGCCATCTGATTCTTGGGCCCAACAAAATTGTCATTACATTTGCATCAGTGCTACCGCCAGCGTAGCACCGTTCGGAAACTAGAGCCCACAGTATCGTCACTTCAACTATTTCATTTGTACTTCTAACATTGTAAGAACTAAAGGAGTACATAACAAGTGTTCAAGGAGGACAAATTAAGTGAAAGGCTCTTCTTTTTGGCAAAAGAATCAAAGAGTAGTGTTTACAGATGCAAAGAAAAGTCCCCATGGAATTTTGATATAGGCTGTAGGCCTACTGTAACAAGGCATTCTCACAACCTAAATGTCTCCTATCTTTTGTTGAGTGAAGTTGGGAAATAATTCTTTCCCAATTAGTTACAGTATAACAGCGGTAATAATGCTGGCTGCGTGGATCGGCTTGGGTGTCAATTGGGCACAATTTTGTCACGCCTATTACGTTTACTTGTCTTGCAGGCCTACTAGATGAATCAACATCAACATCAACATTTTGTTAGGAATATTTAGGTTGTGTTCCGTCCTGGTTCGATACAAAAACCCTTGCAGGAATGTGCTCAGCGTAGCACTGGGAGGAGAGAGAGACAGCATTAGCCCTTGTGGGTACCATGTACAATAGCAGTAGTTGAGGCAGACAAAAGAGTATTTGCAGGTGCACAACACCAGACAAAAAAATAGAATAAATGCTTTTCCAAGCGGACTATCCCAATTCGGACAACGAAAGCATCTGTCACGGAAGCACGGAAACAGGGCACATACACTGATAAAATAATTTCACATATAAAAGCACAAACGTGGCAAAAGGCTATCCCAGTGTTGATACAAACAGAGTTTGATGGTGATGGTGGCAGCGAAGCCACGAGACTGGTGTGGTACTGCATTGAGAGAGGAAAGGACAGTGAATCTCTGTTAACTGGCGACTTCTCCATCAGCCACATGTGTGACTGGAATAGTAATAGAGTCTCCTTTATACAGCGGAAGAAGAGACGAACTGTGGGTGATGCTGATTAAGAAGAAGGGGTTCTCATTCTGCAAAAGACATGCAAATGCATCCGCACATTACTCCATTGATCCAGCCATGATCTGTTTGGCTAGCCACTGTATATAATAATTTTTATAGACAGGCTTTAATGCAATATCGTCACAGAACGGATGACAGAATGTTAAATCACAAATGTGGTTTTACTTTGAACAGTAAAAATATTATGTCTTACAAGTGATGTAAACACCTTATATGGCCACCTCCAGCCATGTTCTACCCTAATATTCTTCCCCTGTATCACAGACCAACTGCTCCCAGGGCTGACAGTGGGAGCTGAGAAAAACGATGCCTCTCACCAGCTCACCAGCTGGAGTGGAAAGTTGGCTCTGCCCGCTACCTTTCCTCTCTCCCTATGTGCTGGCACGGAGGAGACATTGGCAGAGTGGTCGGGTCCTCTCATCACGTCTTCATCCCCTGGCATGATGCTGAAAGGGTCTGAGACAGGCTTCATTATCAGCACTCTACCAACCCATCAACAAAGACATACTTTACCTACCTGACTAGCTACCCGGCGCTAACATCATATATGACCTAGTTACCATATGGCTGCATCACGCTGCAATGTTACATGTAGGAGCCAAATGTCTCCTAGTTTATATTTAGTAATTTATATATTGATTTTTATGTGATATACTTTGTCTTTATACTTCATAAATTATACTTTAATTACAAATTGTGGTGTTATGTAGGCCTAATATGTCTGTCCCTTTAAGAAGCAGAATAGTTTTATCTGCTACGTTAAAATGCAGTTGTGAGTGTAAAAAGGATTGTTAGATCAATTTGCTAGAGAGTGGAGTCTCACGGTTTTCTGATCGTGTTGATCGTGTCGACTTGTGGACCAGGTTGGAAAGTGGAATGTGTTAGTTTACTTATAGTCATACTTGGATGCAAATCGTTGTTCATGTATTTAGTTACATGTTTAAATAAATCTCCAAAAACGGAAGAACTTTGCTATCAGGAATTCCTTACATTATAATTTCTGAATTATTACAATCATGAGATGTCGCACAATAGAATTACAATTACAATTAGGTTATTAGGTTATTACATAGAGCAGATGGGGGTTAGGCATCTTGCTCAAGGATGCTTACAGGTAGGCCACCTCTGGGGTTCAAACCCACAACCTTCCGTCTGGAACACCTAGACCACTAGACTATCCTGCCCACTATAGAAGCTCTGTGATTGGCTCAAACAACCAACATTTAAAACCAACATTCTTTACTGATTTTTCGCCTGTCTGACAAGGCCTACTGATTCATCTCTAAAGCCAAGCATAGCCTGGCATGTTTATAGGCCTATGCCAGGCCTATAAACATGTTCAAGAGAGGACTGGAGGGATTTAGCAAGATAGAGATGAGAGTACAGCTGTCTCTGGGGGATAACCTTCTATGTGTCACTTGGCTTTATTTTTGCTCAGTCATTAAGAACAGCGCAAGACACAAACTACAACAAAATAATGCAGTCATATCATATTAGCCTACCAAAACTGTCATCTATCTTTATGGCCATTGACCTGTACATGCATTAGGATATTAAATTTGTTAATTTTGACAAATGATAGACTACTAAGCACAAGACAGAATAAAACGTCTTGTTACCCCTTGTTCACGCCTAACTTAACTTTTATATTTAAGTGACATATTTAAGTCTGCTTTTATCAGATTTGGAGTTGATGGCGTTGATTGGCTTGGCATGGGCAAAGCCATGGGCCTGTAAACAATATGCGGCTAATCTAATAAAGACATAATCCCGCTGTTAGCAATCATCTTCTTGGCTTAGGGTGGGGTGGCACACGTTTGCAGTCTCCAGATGGTATAGAATCTGCTCTACAAGAGTCTCGGCGAGACACACTGAATGCCAGGTACCATGCCAGCCTGTACGCCAGACCGCATTGCAAGGAAGCATGGGCATCTTCTATATATATCTGAACACAGGATATTTTGCAGGAGAAATGCAAGGGATAATGCCTTTGAGGCAACGGTGGTCTCTACATCTCTATCAAATGGAGTAGGCCTATACCTCAAGTTCCTTTTCTTTTCTATTTTCTTTAAAAAAAAATCATATTAGGTCTAAGTCAAAGTATGCTGAATCTCCACAAAAATGGCAAATTACTTAGTTCATCTTGTTAGTTCAAGTTACATAATTACGATAAATACTTTAATTTCAGCTACCAAAATTCAAGAGGCAAAAATGTGAAAGTTAATTTAACTTCCAGCTACGATTAACCTCTCGGTGATGACAATTTTGAACAAGCTAAAGGGACCTTAAAATTAAACAAAAACATTGCTCTATCCATGATTATTCTTTAAGACCATAAACCAAGACAGAATAGATGAGAAAAACACTTTGGTATCTTTTTTCAACTTGTATTAGCTCTACTAAAGCTATAGCTTTATTCTCTTGGTATGTACTGTATGTCTTTATATGTGTTTAGTAATAGTAATACCCTACACCATTTTCTCATGTGATATGTGTCATACAAGCAGGTCTGCTTCCACAAATATCTAGAGTGGCATAGCGTCACAATTCAGCAAGGGAGTGGACTAATGGTCTATATTCAGTGAGCGTGTGTGTCCTTTACTCATGTCATGCCAACACTAGCCCAGCCCAGAGGGGACACGGTCTGACATATGGACTACATTGAAGAATCTTATTAAAAGCAGCAGAATGCTAGTTGTGTTTTTCAGACCCGCGCAGCTCAGGCGGACTGACAGAACCACCTGGCCCGCGTCACCAGCAGACAGGCAGATACAGTGGGCAAGGTCACCTCTCCGACAAGTGGTGTTATGCAAAGAGAGTTCTTGAGCTGTAAACATGTTTTGCAGTGAGTAATAATAAGAGTTAAACACAGTAATATCGCTTCTCAGTAGCCTGAACTCAAACTATTCTCAAACTATTTGACCTGTGAGCCCTGTGACCCCAAAAGGGTCGCAAAAACATGCAAAAACATGGGAAAAAACTTATTTTAATACCATAACAGTATAAAAATATACTGTAGACCGATAAACATCCAAAAACAGCATTGGAAAAAATGTTTGACAGTTTAGTGGTCCACAATGTTTGATTTCATGTGTAATATGTTTAAAAATTGTGGAGTCACACTAAAAACTACCTACCTACAATCAAACAAAATTAGAATAATAAAAATAAAGATTAGAAATATTGTAATTAAAAAAACATTTCTTCCACCTCCAAGATGCTGACCTATAGTTGGAGAACCACTAGCCCAATAAGGCCCAAATCAACCAGCCTCTGGGTGATTTTATGCGTTTTACACAACCACCGTCTCCTTTCACCTCCGCAGCCTCGCTCCCGCTTTAACTATCGCTTTCCTCTCTCTTTCTTTGCGTTTCTGCCCCCTCTTCATCTCTCTCCCCTTTGTGCCACCGGTGCGTGTTGAGCAGGTTGATACAGCTGTCAGTGCCTCCCACTGCTTGGGAGATTGAGTGGAGCTGGACAGGGGAACAGGGGAGGGAGATTAAATCAGCAGACGTGATCAATAACAACGTGCCAGGCAAGCGGAGGAGTGAGCCACCAAACGCAAGGATCATCAGACAATGGGCCTCATGCAACAACCACTCGTACGCACAGAGCTATCCTTAAAAGATGCTACAGACGTTAAATACTGATGTTTTTGGCTTATATTTGCATTCATCAATCAGCTACACGAAAATAGCTTTGGTAACTACAATGTGTTGTTTTCTTCTAAGCAATTTAACTTAGTTTTTCCAGAAAAGATGTGACTACATTGCAAAAACATCAAAAGTTGTTCATAGCGGCTTGCCCTGAAATTATTTGTATGGGTGTATTTCGATGTTTCTTGTGTATCTTGACCTGTCATATGAGTCACAAGCCTGTGTCACACTAGCCTGTGCTCTCAATGCTATAAAAATCATTTGCTTTTGATCTGTCTGCTATCTTTGTTACACTGAATTTTTTTTTAGTTGGAATAGTCTATAATTTAACTATATTATTGACAGTGATTAAATGATAGATATGCTTTAATTTACTCACCTCTGACTTCAATCTCTGAACTCTCAGCGCTCCTCATTTTGACCTACCCGTGATGTCATTTCTATGAATGACACCGACAGATACTGTATATGGGGCGGAAAGCATAGCCTTATGTGGCAGTATTGGGGCATCAATTTTGCCGATTCACAATGCAGGACATTTCAGAAGATTTTCTCAAGTTACGAACTGTTTATTAAAATCAGTCCTCAAGCTAGGTTTAAAGAAAAGTATAGTATAGTCAGTCCTTAAAACTGTTATTAGTACAGTATAGCTTGTATTGTTACGCTAGAGATTGTGTTATTTCCTCAGGGTACTTCACAAGGCAAACTGTCAAATCTATTTAAATTACCTGTGAGATCACTCTCTCCTTGAGAGAGGTTTAGCTTAATTGCTCTAAATGAGTGAGATGTGCAAACAATTCCGAATTGTATTATGTTTGCTCCAAGAGCAGTCAGCTTAATTATACAATCATACACTCACAAACGAGTATGAGTATGAATGAGTATGAATTAAAAAAAAGCATCCTTGAGCAAGATGCCTAACCCCTATCTGCTCCATGTAATAGCAGCATGTAATTGTAAGTCACTTTGGATAGAAGCGTCTGCTGAAAGACTTAATTGTAATTGTAATAAGACTATATACACTACAAAATGTATGTATACATGTGTGAACACTTCCAGTCTAAAGCACCTCAACAGTTCAACATTCATTAAAATGTATAAACCCATCCTTCTAGCCACCGTGCCTGCGCTGCTGCAGTGCGAGTCCCTCTGATAAATAGTGACCATGTGGATTGATCTCTTTGTATTACTTCTCCCCACAGCACAACAAATCCAATTTCTGACTAACTAAACTCCATTCATAATCAGATTCCTGGCAACACAGCAGTCTTATTGCACAAATCAATCCCAGAACGAGTTTCCGAGGGCGTTAATGAATTGGGCCTTGAGTTTTTCTTTCCTTGGCTTCAGTTCCGTTATTGGCTAATCACCTGAGGTGTTCGGGGACCGATAGCTATTCCTGGAGTGAGAGGTGCAATTTTAATTGTGAACAAGAAGTGAAATCATCTTGGCACTTTAAATGTAAAAACTTCCCTCACATTTTATCACCATAAACCCCACGGATGAAACTCATTCACACCCACGTGGACAAAATATGACAATGAGAGAGATGGAGAAAGAACAAAGTTGTGGCCTATTTAAGAGTTCCCCCACTACACAACAAATGGGTGAAAAGTTAAAAGACCATTTACTATAGCAAAAACCCATAGACATATAATGTGTGTGTAACAATCTCTTTGCCCTTCAAGTTCACTTTACAGTTGAGTCTTTAAAGGTACACTCTTCGTATTATTTATAGTGCCCCCAGAAGCCCAAATTCCCACCCCGACTCCTGTTTATATATGACATAACTGTACAAGTGCAGTGTTTGCACGTAACCGTAGGGGGAGGAGTGGGTTCCAACCATAAGGATATTCCAGACACAAAACAAACAAATTTCTTCAAGCACGGCAAGCTAAAGCAAGCATGGTAAAGGAGGAGTACCAAATATATATGCTGAGTTTCCCTGATATTGCGAGATTGCAGGTAATTAATTTTATATTTGAAAGGTTCCCATTACAAAGTTCCTTGCCTCATAACACATCAGCAGTGACAAGTCAAAACCATACAACTCTTACAGGATTTTTCACACCAAATAAAACAAAAACTGTAGGGTGAAAATGCTGGTATAGGATACAAATATGTGAGATCATTTGTCTGAGAAATATCTTGTTCATATTAACATTCATTTCTATCCAAATAGCGATGCAAAAATCTGAATGGCTAACATATAGTCACTGCCCAATATGTACCAGATCTAGCCAGAACAGAATCCAGGATCCAGTAACTGTCAGTTTTGGACCACCCTCTCGTTAAAATGAAAGCACATTTTTATATATAATATATAATATTAAATATTAAATTCCCTTCCTCTAAAATGTTTCTAATTGGCTCATATTTAATGTTGACAGCTAACGAACCTATAAATGACTAGAGCTCCATGTCAGACCAGAGTCACACAGCGGCGGAGATGACAGAACTCTTAGTAAACTCTGCTAATTTACAGACTGAGTCTAAGCCTTGCAGAAAAGCAGGTGCCGTTTTTTAGTGATTGAGTGTGCTATGATAAGCCAGATAACCCAAAGGTGAGGTGGGCAGTGCATTTCTCTATAAAATGTCGCACCTGTGTTGAAAAATTTGTTCAAGTTCTTTCTGACTTTGCATTGCTGTGAACAGCAGCAGGGAGAATATTATGTGCACAGTTTCAGCTTGTAGTTTACACCAGGCGGGTTATGGGCGCAAACCCAGAATTGCATTTCCCCAATGTATTTTTGTGAACGCAGCGCGCAGAGAAATAGCCCTGACACTGAAGATGTACATTTTACAGCGGACACTGTGTGTGTAAACTTGTGAAAGGCATGTTAATAATAGTCAGGCCGTGATTTGGTTGCATTGCGAACGTAAAGTTGTGCCAAATGTTCCATCACCTCTCTCCACAGTGGAAACTTGTTGGATCTGACACCACTCAGTGTTCTGGGACCTCTCAACTTACAAACACTGCATACAGTACATTATATCTTTAATAGAAAATGGGCCAGATGAAAATTGATGGATTGAAATATAATGGACCAAAACCCTTGCTGCCAGTGGCATAATTGTTAATCGTTCATCATTCTCCACATGACACACTTTGATGCCTTGTTCACCATCATTAAACAGTACGTACCCCACCCAAAATGCAGAGCAACTAAAGGGGGAAATATGTTGTAAAATTATCTTTCTTAGCTCGGAAAAATACCTTTTAATACAGCAGTAAATAGAGATGGATATACCTACATCTGCACTGAGACTGCCAAGCTAGTCTCCACTAATAGGTTTTTCCCTGGACACTTGATCTCTCACTCTTAGCAAGAAAAGCAATCTCACACTTTGCATGTCTGTGAATATTAACCACTGGGCCACCTCTCTCCTTCTTCCCAGCTCAAGGTGATCCGAGCTGTGTCTATTTACGTCCCTAGTGTGAGCATAAACGACAGGGTGTAGCACAAAATATGCATAATATCACAGCAAAACCACCAAACTGTTATTCCAAAAATATGCCATCAAAAAAGGAACTGCATGCTATGATTTAGGCATCACTGCCCAAATAAGGCATTAAATAGACTGAATTGGATTTTAAAAGTTAAAATGAACTTTGGATAGTGCAGTTGCTTCATCAAACAGTAGTACAAACTGACACTGTATAACAAGACTTTAGAAGTTTTACTTTAAATGGACACCATGGATTTTATAAAATTTGAACATCCAGGGGGCTTGGAATGGCGCCTCACTGACGTTTTTCGCTACACTTATGTGTTTGTGTCAGGGACCTGAAAGTGGGGCTGCTGAAGCATCCCCTACTGTTGACGGGCTGTAACTGCAATGCAAAGTAGTTTAAAAAAATAATCAATAAAAAACTTGAAAGTAGCATTTTTTTGTCATAAGAAGTAGTTCATCAAAGGGTTAAAATCCACTCTTTTTATGAAAATTAACGCACAAACGCAAGTCCAACATCTGTGTTTTGCTGTCTACTTAAGGTAGTACAATGTTTTTCTGCCGCCTAACATCATACAAAATGTATAATAGTGATTAAATAGCGACCAACATCCTAAAACTGAGCTGAAGCTACCATCTCTGAATGGTCTGATGGTAGACTAGTTCCCCGTTTAGGTTGTATGGTAGGTTCTGTGTTAGTCTGGGATATAGCCTACACACAATTGCGACACAAGGTGAGTTATTTCTATAATAAAAAGTGATAATAATCCATAGTAAAAAAATATATATATTTCCCAGGTCTATTAAGGGTCAGAGATACATACATCCTGTAGAATGACAGAAGCCAACTGTTTGACAAACAGCTAACATTTTCCTTCAACACTTTATTGGGGCCTGCAGTCATCCCCATAGACGGATTAAGAAACCCAGGAGATAACAGGAAGGCCGGTCACTCCGAGGCTGCTCTCTCAAACAACTTCCCCTGCTCTCTAATTAAATCAGGCCAAATTGGCTCGACCAGTGAAGGCCCTCAGAGAATGCATTATTTCGTGGCTCTTCAACATTTGCCTCCCTTTCCCGTCTCCTCTGAAAAAAGCTATAGCCCAGTAGGTGGGGGAGAAGGTTAGACCAAATAATGGATTTAATTAACTGCAAAAGTTTGCTGGGGTGGTAATAATTAATAAAGAGAGCGATGAGAAATTTGAGAAATGTTTTAAAGTTAAAAACAAGAAAGACACTATATTGTACTTCCTTGGAATAATGGTAGGGCAAATGTCTTTGTTCAAGCTGTTTTTTGCTGATGATAAGCTACATGTAATCACGTGCTGAAGGCTGTTGTGATATTTTCAGGCAATTTCAGGCAATCAATCAATTTCAGGCAATTTTCAGGCAATCAAAAAGAAATTTTGAACATTGCAAACAAGGTATAGTAAGGTAATGTGTGAAAGAGATGTTTGCTCAATCTCATTAGCATGATAAGACATTAGCCGTTTATGTAATGGTACAGGAGCAAGCGACCATGGCTGAGTGTTGAAACCAATGTGAAAGTTCTTGAAATGCAGTACTGGTGATGGCCACCAGGCCTGCGACTTCAAAACAGAGCTAACACAGCAAAGATAAAGCCAAACTAGCTTCAAAACATCCCTTCATAATCGAATGGGTGACGACACTCACTGCTTCCGCAACTGTGGAAAAAGAATCGCACGGATAAACTATTACCCTTTATATTCAGATACAGAACTTTTTTACTCCTTTTATAAACTGGCAAAAGGGGCCAGTGGCTATTTTCAAAATAGAGCATCTGGGGACTTGGCCTATAGGTTGCGGGATAGTAGTTCCAGGGTCTAAAAAGTGCATGTTTTTCTTCTTTTAGATAGGCCATCTGGCCGGGTACCCAGCGCTCCCACCCTTGGCTCCTTGTCTCTGAGTATGGCAACCGCACACCCATCACCGGGACGTGTGGTGACATCATGTGCTCTAATAATGGCAGTAGGGGGTGGAGAGCGATCGTGAAACAGGTCTGGCAACCTGTTCAAGTGATGTACGAATGATTCTTAGCCACCCCTGCTACTAACCTAAAGTAGCAAAATATAGACCACGCTTTCACCCTTAAACAAGCTGTCTTGAATTTACTACATTTTTAGACTCTATAACTTCCGTACCTCAATATTCCATTTGGATGCTGTAACCTATATTTAATTAACCAAATGTTGTTGTTTTTTCATATGTTTTCCATTGTTTCTAAACGTACATCTATGACACTGGTCGAAACGTTGACGAACGAGAGCTAGTCGGCAACAAATCTTTTATAAAAACATGACCAGCGATGCATATGTTTTTGTGATAGGCTAGAGTAGAAACTCAATGGAAGCTGACAAAAAAATGGGTTGTGAAGAGTTTTACTAAGTTTAATATCACTTTCAAATACAGTAGACCAAAAAAAGTGCCAGTAAGCTGATGAGGGCAGCCCTTGCTTTCTCACGTTGCCTTTCACAGCCTACACATCTCTGTCACATAGTAGCAATGTCCTACACAAATACACACAAAAACTCCATTCGACCGACTGTAAAAACATTAGCAAACAAACAAAAGAGGTGAGATGACTGAGGAGAAGGTGGGCCGCCATGAAAGTGCTGAACATGAGCCCATGCCACCTTGGTCCTCCTAGTGTTTTTTACCAGACAGGAAGATGGATGGGCTCAACTCTATTAATATCTACACTCCACTTACCATGGCACCAAAACTGCTAACACTGCAACTGCCCCCCGACGCTAGCTAGAACAACCACCTCCCACAATGTCGCCCACTTCTGTGCTGATAGGAACACATTGGTAAACAACGCAGCAAAAGGACGCTTAAAAATGTCCTCGAATTTGGGAACATGGTGCCTGGGGGGGCCTCAGAAGGTTCGCGAAGGTGCCCCTGATATTGTCCATCATTCAACGTCAAGTGTTGACAGGGGTACAGGACAAATTTGTAGAGGAGAATAAGTAATTTGGTTAAAGATAAAGTGCTGATTGTTATTTTGTGTAGCTCCAGCATATTCGCTATGTGAGAGATATACACATGACAGGAAAAGAAACAGAAAGGAAAAGAAAGGAAAATCAGAGGAAAGAAAACAAAAGCAGTAAAAGATCAAATCTGAAATATAGAGGAATGTAGGTAGCAGGCAGAAGAAAGATGAACAGAGACAGAAGGAGAGTGACAGTTGGGTCCTAATGAGGTGTGACAGTCCAGTATAAACTAGAATATGAAGTGACCCATGATTAGATAACAATCACTAGCCTGGGACTCCCTCTCTCTCTCCCCCCCTCTCCCTCTCTCTCTCTCTCTCTCTCTCTCTCTCTCTCTCTCGCTCTCTCTCTCTCGCGCTAGGGCTCGCTCGGGCTGGGTGGGGGTGTCTGGGGCGGTCGCGCGCTGGG
>JAOEHI010053341.1:1400-15345 GCA_025447815.1 Percopsis transmontana | reverse complement strand
CTCTCTCTCTCTCTCTCTCTCTCTCTCTCTCTCTCTCTCTCTCTCTATATATATATATATATATATATATATATATGCCCCTGCTGGAGTCTGACTCCCAGGGTGTTCTGGGAAATCTACAACATCACCAGGATGCCATGCGCCCATTAACAGGAAATCCGTAAATAAATTAGGGTGTGTGATATATCTTTAATTATTGATGGAAACACGCTGGTCTGTGGTCTGTACTGTAATGATGTCTAGGCCACACAGACACTCACACACACGTCTCTTAAATTTGTTGTGTGGAATTGAATAAATATGATATTTTAACAAATTTGTTGACAGTTGACAGTTAAGGCAACAAGGAACTTACCCAAGGTAAAAAACAAATCGTATATTGTACAGTATGTTGAATGTTGCTTTTCATAGAAGAAAAAGAAAGAGGACCTGGCTTGTGAAACATCTCACAGGTGACCGTAACAGGATACTTACAATGTTGTTATACAAAGGGTTATACTTACTTTATCTAACCAGGTAAACTAACTATTCCAATGACCAAAGAATGAAAGCTAATATGTTTCTTTGTGCTGCAGAAAAGGGAGTGTGCAGCAGAGTGTGTGAGGGGAAACAACAAAGGAATATATCATATTACAATGAAAGGTGTGCTAAAGTCACATTACTAAAGGCAGAGTTCATGTTCATAAATTAGGGGAGTTTCATTGTGTTGACTATAGATTACCATTTCTCCATAATAGCCTGCGTACTGTTACAGGTTACATGTATTGACTTTCATGAACTTTGTGTTCATGTGAGTAATATTTCAGTTTTTCATAAATACTTCCATAACACTTCCATTTTCTATAGGCTTAATTTTTCTTCGCACTCACATCTTAAATTCTTCACATTGTCTATGTAGAATTGTTGTGAAAAATCATGCATTAGCTATATGTATTTACAGCATTAATTACAAAAGAAAGCTTGTAAATGTGTGTATGTACAGTACTGTATATGTAGCCATATTTACAGTAAACAAAATGTATTTCTCATGCTTTTTCATATTCCAAAATTGTTCTGCAAATTCAACAAGTTGTGTTTGAGGACAGATATGTCATATATTGCTAGCAAAATGTGATATACTGTATGTGATTGCTCTAAAACGTGAAAAAACTTGCTTCATATAATTTTATTTAATAATATACTTTTATTTTACACTAAAACAAATAGGCTACTGCATCATTATTTTATGTTTTGACAGGTTACTGACAAATTGTTCTACTTTTCATGGGTCTACAGATTTACAGAATTAATATTTAATGAGAGTAGCCTAATAAGCATTGACCACCAGGCATTAATCAATTTATTTGGCGCAAAAGCAACTTGTTTCACATACCGTTTGGAGATTTTCATAGTCGCTGAAGAAATAAATAACAACTGTAGTAAATCTAAGATGACACCTAGTGGCGTAAATGGCTATCAGTACTGCACTTGTTTTAGAGCTCTCTCTCTCTCTCCATATACATATCGGGGCAGCACTGCCCCTGTAGATTAGTTATATTAGTTATAGTCATATTGAAATATGCACTTTATAGAATGAACCATATAGACTACATGTTGTCTATAACCTATGTATCACTATGATTAATATTGCAAACATATAAATTTTTTTCCATGGGTAGTTCTGATGTAAAGATAATTTTTTATTTTGTGAGGTTTGTTTACATGGATCTGGTCTTAGGGGCAGGATAGTCTAGTGGTCTGGGTGTTGGACTCCCAGCCAGAAGGTCCAGGATTCAAGCCCCAAAGTCAGCCTATCTGTAAGCATCCTTGAGCAAGATGCCTAACCCCTACCTGCTCCATGTAATAGCACCATGTAATTGTAAGTCGCTTTGGATAAAAGCGTCTGCTAAATGCTGTAAATGTAAATGGAGATATGCTTCTTCAAACAGAAATTATGAAAGTGCACCTGAAAAATTTACACCTACAGTGACTACTAAAACAACCCTTACACACTAAAAATACACTTACAGTGGTCTTTCGACAATTAAAAAGAAATGCATATATTGCATTACCATGTGCTACCTTTTGCAAACCTTACAAAAAGGAATAGGCCAATTTATATTAAACATTTAAATTAACAGTGGAAAACGGCTATAATAGCCTACAGGCTGCAATGGAAATAAATAGATATGGTTGTCAGAATAAATAGACAACTTAACTGAACAAAAGTTGATGTCTGTTTACCTGATCTTAAAGGTAATCCCATTGCAGGGCCCACAGAACCACACAATTCGGCCCCAGCTCCCCGTGTTTGTTGCAAGCTGTAAGGGGACAGGTAGTGAATGGTGTGAATCTATGAGCTCTGTAGAGGGAGCAGTGGAGAACAAATTGTTTGTAATGCTGGTGAAAATCTATTTGCAAATCTATTTTCCCTTGTGTCTTCTATTTTGGTGACGTGTGATATGGATCATCGCGCTTCTCTACCATGACCCTTCAGATGTCGTGAGCGTTCACGGACTAGATAATGCAGAGAACTATGAGTAACAGCCAACACAAGAGGGCGCTGCAGGTCAACTGATAGTCTGGCTGTTATTAAATCCGAATTTGGATATGGCGATGACCATGAACAAAAGATTTGCCTAGTAGGGCATATTACTTGATTCCGAAATCTTATTATTTTGTACTTTTTTATTATTTTGTCGTGTGCATTGGCCAAGCTACAAGAGAGAATAATTAACTTGTAATGCCATGAAATTTCTATGAAAAATAAAGAGACTTAGCCTACTGTGCTCTGGCAATTTTTCTGGCAATCTCATAATGCAGTCAAAGAAATAAAATGTATAGAGTGACTGTGAGACATTAAGATTTCCGGCATTCAGAAGACAAAAGGTCATTGAAGTAACCTACACAACTATTTCCTTTGTTAAGACATGCATATCTGCCCACCGCTTCATCATCCACTTCCTGTGCTCACCCTCTCACTCACCTCGACGCTTCATTGTCCCCTCTCCGATGTGTAGCAGCAGCAAGCGTTCGAGAATGTCTGTGTGCTGACGCATGATTGGCGGAGCCCCCCTGCTGTGCGTTCTCCTCGGTAAGCTGGAGTTTTCTTCCCCACCGCTCCCCGCGCCTCTCTTCCTCGGCGACCTCGCTGTCAAACATGTGCATATTTACAGGCAGGGGAGTAACGGGAGAGATGTTTTAAATTCAGATGGAAGCTGGGCCTAATGGCTGCATTGCAGGGACGGGCGTGTCCTCTGATTTGTGCTTGATCATATTAGGAAGGCATAGAGAGTGTAGCGATTATGCATAGAAGAATAAGATAGTTTGGCAGGTTTGAAAAGGTATGGCTGTGTGTATATACACTGCTCAATAAAATGAAGGGAACACGTAATCATCACAGTATAACACCAAGTCAATTAAACTTCAGAGATATCAATCTGCCCAGTTAGGAAGCATAAACGATTGTGAATCAGTGTCACCTGTTTTGGTGCAAATGAAAGTGACAACAGGTGCACTGGAGAGGCAACAGCAAGACAACCCCTAAAATGGGAATGGTTTTGCAGGTGGTGGCCACAGACAATTGCTCTCTCCTTCTCCTTCCTGATTGATTTTTCTCTAGTTTTGTGTTTTGCTACCAGTACCGCCTACCGGTACCTGCAGTCCATTCAGGTTGCACAGGAAGTCCAGCTCCTCCAGGACATCCATATGTGCCGTCGCAGGAAGGTTTGCTGTGTCTCCCAGTGCAGTCTCAAGAGCATGGAGGAGATACCAGGAGACAGCCGTTACATGAGGAGAGCTGTCAGAAACAGTCTCCGTGAGGGTGGCATGAAGGCCCGACGCCCTCTAATGGGGACCTGTGCGCACAGCCCAGCACCGCGCAGCTCGCCAGAGAACACCAGAATTGGCAGGTCCACGTGAAAAAGTCTGGAGATGCCGTGGTGAACGTTAATCTGCCTGCAACATCATCCAGCATGACTGGTTTGGTGATGGGTAAGTGATGGTCTGGGGAGGCATATCCTTGGAGGGTCACACAGACCTCCACGTGCTAGCCAACGGTACCCTGACTTCAGTTAGGTTCCAGGATCCTCAGACCCCTCGTCAGACCTTACGCTGGTGCAGTGGGCCCTGGGTTCCTCCTGGTGCAGGACAATGCCCTGCCTCATGTGGCCAGAGTGACGAAAGCATTGATGCCATTGGCTGACCCTCACGTTCCCCAGACCCGAATCCAATTGAGAACCTCTAGGACGTTATGTGTCGTGCATCCAACGCAGCCAAGTAGCGCCACAGACTGTCCAGGAGCTCACTGATGCCCTGATCCAGGTCTGGAAGGAGATCCTCCAAGACACCATTTGCTGTCTCATCAGGAGCATGCCCAGACGTGGGAGGTGTTTCCGGCAGTGCATACACACTACTGAGTCACATCATGAGTTACCGTGATGAAATTCACGCACGTTGGAATAGCCTGAGATTTCAATAGTTTACTTTGATTTTTGATCGGTGTGAGTTTTAATCCAGCCCTCAATCGTTTGGGGATTTTGGTTTCCATTGTTACATCCTTTTTTTCTCAATGAAAAAAATTATCTTTAATACATTTTGTTCATCGAGACCCGATGTGTGATTTCCGCGTTCCCTTAAGTTTTTTGAGCAGTGTACAGTATATGCAGTATGTCTTAGCATGCTAGCTAGCATGACATTCTCTATCTCTATCTAGAGCCTAGGGACAGACAGACAGATAGAAGACGTGAGAATGTCATAAGCTTGCACATGACCATAACACGACCAGGAAGTCATTCATCTGTGCATCACCCTCAGCCAAACAGTGGTCCTTCCAGCCCTGTCTCTTCCGAGAGGCGAGGGCCCCGAGCGCCGGAGGCAGATGGGTAAATATTTGTTTTGTGGCCTCTTCGTTGATCCCCCGGACCTCTGTGCACCTCCCAAAGAAAACTTTTTACCGCACAGGAGCAACCAACGCAAACAATCCCACATCATGGCGTCTGGCGCGCCATATACCCTTGTGTGTTTACTCAGACGGCCGCTATGGCAGACAAGTAGGGAGGGAAGAAAATAGGAAGAGAAGAGAAGGAGGAGGCTGGGTAGGAGGACCATACAGGCATCTGGGTTATCTGGTCTGGCCTTAAATCCTGCTATGACTCTCAATGCTATGTGTAATTATGCTGGAGTTCAAAAGCAAATAGTATAAGATTCAACTCTTGAGAAAGTTAAATAAACCCAGTAATACTTTTTTGAGTAAAATAGGCCAAAGGAAAATAATAAAATAATAATGAACCCTTTATACAGTAAAACATTCAATAAATCCTACATTAACGTTATCAGTTTACCTCCCTGTGTTGCAGGGGGACATGAAAGGGTTTATCATCTGTGTATAAACTAAATATTACTACATAACTTTTGTCATTTCATAATTTTGTATGTAATTTAAAGGGCCACCTACTTACCTTCGCAACATCAGCATTTCAGGATTTACATAAACAATGATAAAACTAACATGAAATGTTTGCTTGACCCAGCTGTGTTCCACTGTGCCCATCCTAATCTCACACTGGTGACGTTTTAGATGCTCACGACATATGCTGCTCCTGTCTATCCCCCCCCCCCCCCCCCCCCCCCCCCCGGGGGGGGGGCCCCCCCAACGGGGGGGGGGGGGGGGGGGGGAAATAACAGGCAGACTGGTATGGGAGATGTAACTGTTGTGCCCGCTGGAAGAGCATGTTTAACGTGCAGGGTAGTGCTTATTTACCCCAATTAAATGAGCGCCGCAGAGTCGGGGTGCACCAAACCAAACCAAACCAGGGGGCCTATACATTTTCACTTCATTAAAACTCAAGGCAAAGCAAAGCAAGGCAAAGCAGATGTAGCAGTTTAGTCTGCCTACGGGTCGGTACGTGACAGAATAAGTCACACACCTCTAAATCCTTAGTGAATTTTCTAGCTCCCAGTAAAATGAGCCCCTGAATGAGAGTTTCAATAATAACAATAATAATAATAATAATACCAACTAAGCTTATGGCAACAGGTAGCAAACTCCACAACAATGCAGTTAGATCTTGTAGTGATTATGCATGTTTTCTATTGAATTGAGAGCAATGGCATTGTGTTGTTTAACACTGAGCCCTTCAAAGTTCTCATAATAGCAAGGCAACATGAAATGGAATAATATATCTCTAATTAACATCATTAATGTATACAGACGGCTGTTTTTAAGAGGTTTAAATTTAACATTCTATCTTCTATGCAAATGTCTTCACCGTCACGTAAAATAACAAAGATTTCAGCTATATTCCCATTGACGTTAGATCTGTCTGCCTGTTGGACATTCATCCTAAATTGTAATATGTAATGATGGAATAATAATTCATATAATTTACTAAGCTTTTGTGTTTTTAATATATATGTACGTTCACAATAGACTGGAGTAATCGGGATTCTGAGGCACTGTTGGGAGTGTATTGTATATGTAGCCAAGCTTGAGGTACCCTTACAGGTTCTATGCTCCAAAAAATGTTCCATAATTTGTGTGGAGGCCAAACCCTTCAAGTGAACGTGCCCTGAAAGCCTGAACAATAAGCAGGGTGGCTAATTTACTGCAGTAAATAACTATGAACAATTGCTATTTTTCTCTGGGCTGGGTTGCGCACTGCAGGCAGGCCCTGCTCTCTGATGATAATCCAATTCTGTGGGAATGTGTTACAGTAACCCGAGAAAGTAGTTGAGCTCTCCTCCCACGCAATACACAGGCTGTGCTCACACACACCATTTTAGGCTTAACAAGGTGGTTTAAACTAAATATTTGTGATTGTGTGCGAGATATAGATTGAATATGTAGAGATGCTTATTCAGTGGATGCAACTCTTACCTGCGGTGGGTGGTCCCAGTAGCATGGGACCGCACTCTAGAATGGTGACCAGTCCGACAGCACTGGGGAAGCGCTCCGGACCCATCAGGTCCATCAGGCATTCAAATATCAGGGCGAACACCATGCCAAAACCCATACCGAAAAACGCTGTATAGACCACCAGGCTCGCAAAGTTGCTGGCAAGAGGGCACAGCAGATGGCACAAGCCAGTAAATACCATGGCGAAGCTGAAGAAGTACTGCACCCTGGGCCTGATCCACTTTGTGTTGGCCAGCAGGCCTGTGCCAGGCCGGGCAAACATGTCCACAAAGCCCATGATGGAGAGCAGATAGGCAGCAGAGTATTCATCTACGCCTTGGTCGACGGCGTACGCAGCCAGGAAGACGATGGGGGCGTAGGCACCAAAGAAGAACATTATGTTGCCCACCAGGTAGATGAGGAAACCTCTGTCTTTGAAAAGGGATAGGTCCAAGAACTTTACATTGTTGACGATACAGCATCCTTCTGGCTTGGTGGAGCCATCTGCCCGCTCCACCGCCTTCTTCTGAGACATATCCACCGAGGGCTTCTTAGGAGGGGGCCTCATTAGGCACCCGGCCACACAGCAGTTCAGCAGGATAGCCCCGAGGATGAGAAAACTGCCCCTCCAACCAAAACTGTTGAGCAGGTACTGGTAGAGAGGGGCCTGGAGACACAGGAAAACAGGGCTCCCAGCCATAGCCAAGCCATTGGCTAAGGGACGCTTGGCAGAGAAATACTTGCTAATGATGGTGAGAGAGGCGTTGAGGTTCAAGGATAGCCCGCAACCTGTGTGGAAATAGATTATAAGAGAACAGAGTCACATTCAGCAGTCTCAGAGGGCTATCTTCTCCTGAACCTAAACTTACTTAATTAAATCCAGACTGATTCTTGTTTGGGCACATTAGGTCCGCAATTTATTCACATTTACCAACTTAAATCTAAATTACAGAACATGGGAATATGAAATGAGTCTGTCATTTAAGTGGTAATAGATTGGAGAGTAATTTCTTCACTTATGTCTATCGACCAAAAATCCATTTGATGGAAATTTGCCCAGAAAACGAGAACCTTAAAATCAGCATTCACTACGAGATGCTACAATAAGCTGGTTAAGGAACAATATTCCATCACTACAGTGTCCATTTTGTGTTCTTTTCTGGTATTATAACACACTGAATCACATCTAATGGAATTCTAGGAGTGTCAAACTCATAAATGTTTGTAATAGTTGAAATACCGTTTTTAAGTCAAGAAAACTCACTAACATAACAAAATTGTTTTAGTCAACAAATTGAGAATGCTTTTGAATGCTTTTCTTCATTTTATAGCAATACATTTCTGATTAAAGTTGAAATGTTCGCTTCTTTTAAACAATCACGGCAGTCATAATTGGAACATAGACTATGCAGTATTAAGCAGCAATAATTAAAGTATATAACAAACAAACAAATAAATAAATAAGGGGAGAGGCTCCGATTAGGTTAATATGAGAATGAAATTGATTTAAAATTAGTCTTGCAGTGCTTGTCACTGGCTCTAAATAGGCAGAGGGAGACAATCAATTCCATTTCAGGTCTAGGAGCAGAATTTACCAGGCTAAGTCCTTAGTTATTGATTTAAAGCCAAACACAGTTAAGTGCTTAAGATGTCTATCAACCAGATGATTATCTACATGGGTGTGTGGGTGTGTGTGTGTGTGTGTGTCCTGGCTGAAAGGTTGCGTGCTGCCTACGCAGTGTGCCAGGTCACAGGGGAGCATAGCAGGGCACACACACATGCCCCAAGGTGCCTGGCCACTTGCTGGCCCTATTAATCCTCCTCAGCAGCCCTTGGCAGGGTAATGAGCCCCACACGAGGGGCGCGATGAGGGGCCTACGGGAAGGTGCAGAGGATACACGGCAGACTACGCTCACCGGGATCAGGGACAGTTCTGTCTTAATTACCGTCCTGGCCTCGGTCCCTTTGGAGCGCCGGTTCAGGGAGCCAGGCAGATGCCTTGGGTTCACACTGACTGTGTGGCCGGCCAGCCAGGGGAACCACACAAAAGGGCCCATGGAGAGCCTGAATAAAGGTGGACTGCTACCCTTAGAGGGGCTTAACCAGAGCTTTGGAACCTATGCAGAGCTGGTTCACACTCACTTAAATCCAAGGGTTGTATGGGCTGCGAGTTGAGGATTTATTTGGCATGCAAAGTATATAATAAGCAATTATCATGCAAAACATCTTGGAAATGGGTTAGAAAACAAGAGCTTGTCCTTTAGAAGATTGTTTATGTACCTCCAACTACACCTATGCATATATATAGGTGAATGATGCTCTCTGCAAAAGACGCAGATACCATGGAGAGCCCACACATCAATCCACCAGTTATGACTACTGGCCGGCTCCCAAAACGATTGACCAGCATGCTACTTACAGGGCCTGCAGTAAAAAGAGATGTTTGTGTATGCGTGTGAGTGGGGGGAGAGAGAGAGAGAGAGAAGGAAAAAAACAAAACAATTAGATGCTATTTCATTATAGGAGTGACTTACCTTCAGCCAGTGATCACATGGTTTTGCAAAAGTGGTCACTCTAGGCCTGAATCAAGGGCACAGGGACATCACAGAGCGTGCTGAGCACTTCCTCTGTGGCGAAGCAAGGAACTGACTCATTACGCTCTCCCCTGATAATATGAAACACTACGCTCAGTGATCAATCAGCAATTAAACAGCTCTTTATATGCTGTCACTCCGTTTCCTTTATTCGCCGCCTGTGAGAATGACATTGCAGCGGCACGGTCCTTGTGCAGCGCACCATAATGTAAACTCTCTTTTCGCCTCGCTATTAAGATGGGTCATTTGAATAGCAAAGCATTTTCTCTGGATTCATACAATCAATCAAGCAAATATGTTCGCTGCCGTAATAATGAATAAAATATAAATGTGTGTGTGTTTGAAGGGGGCATTCCTGAGGACAGGAATCATTTAATTTATTTAAATAAATAAAAAACAGCCCAGTAAACAATAAAAAGATTACATATTTTTGCCAACTGTATTTGCAAGAGCACGTTCACTGCTGATGATAATTCATTTTTCAAAAGACGTTGAAGCACAAATAAATAAAAGCATGTGCATGCTTAGTGGGCTAGTCTGTTGTCTAAATTAGATTATGTGTGATCATAAGCCCTTGAATCACTTCTGTGTATATAGACATGGCAGATGTAGACTTACAGTAAATAGCTTGTGCACCTAGGTGAGGAGGACAGGCAATTAACATTTACAATGGAAGCCATGAAATAGTGCTTTTTTTTTCTTATTTACTTGCCGAGCTGTAAAGCATGACGCACTTAAACCACTCTACGTACACAAAAACAGCCCCCTAGTGTTTATACAGTTGAACAAGTGCCCACGGGGGTCACAGACACATCATCTTTCTCCCCATGACGGTGTCACAATAGGGTGGCATCCCCCTACTACCACCATTTCTACCTCCATTATAACTTTATCACTCGGGCTCCTTGAGTCAGGGGTTGTCATGTGCCTCCCATGGGACCCTGGTATCAGAGCCCAATGTGCTGAACCTTCCTCTGATATATTCCCCCTGTCTCTCGCCACCACTGGGTGACATTGGTGAAGCCTTGCCAAGGACAATATGATGAAGCCCTGTGACTAAGCCACAGTGGAAGGGAATATTTCACCAGCTAGGAGTCTCTGTGGTCGACTGCGGGTGCATCAGGCTCCCCGTTGTCCCGCAACCTTGCAGGCTAACACTGATGAATTCACTTAAAGCCTCCACTGAATCTCAGTGTCTGACTTTTGTGCCGTCTAATGAGTCTCTAATAAAGACACTGTCAACTAAAATCAGGCTCATGTGACGCGAGTAGAGAAAAGTCCTCATTTATCTTCTGGCTTGGTGTTAGCGAATCGTTCTTCTGGCAATTTAGCACATCTTGTTTGTGTTAAACCCTAGGTGCTAATCAGTACAGTACATGATTACATCCCACTGTAGACAGGGGCTCAAAAGAATTAAACTTCAAAGTAAATCAAGTCAGTATTTCTTTTGTACACTCACAAGCTAGATTTGAAAAAAAACAAAACGATGTAATAAACATAGCTACATATAATATAAATACAATTCCAAGACTAAACTAAAAATACAGTGTATGTGTATATTGTAAATTTAAGTCAAGTGACAAAGCTCACATGAACAGCATTTCCTTGATTAGGCTCCTCTCTGACTCATACTAACTCAATTCATGAATTACGGGGCATTACAAACTGATCCTCGACCTAAAACAGCAGACAGAAAGAGCAAGATGCTTACCAGCATTGCTGTTCAGCAGCTCAATGGGCATATACTGTATGTTGTACTGGGTAGGGGACAGTTAAATACGACAGAGACAACAGCTATTCAGTGTTTGTCAACTCACCACCAGCATACATGGCCGCTAACATGATTGAGGCCACCCATGCTATGTCGCTGTAGCTGACTTGGAAGTTCTCCTGGATATCCTTGAAGAAAACAGTCAGGACTTTGGGCAAAGAATAGGAGAACCCAATTGAAATGAAGGCGCCAAGTACCACCATCCAGCCCCAACCGCCATCCGGGTTTGTGAGGCCCTTTTCTGCTCTTACTGCAGGGGCCATGTTCCTGTTCAGGGAGTGAACAAGTCAAATCAATTTTGATTTTTACCTAATTCCATATACAGTAGTACAATGCACACAATGCCAAAAACTAAAGATATTGAAAAGTCGTTATTAGACAATTATTTGTGGAATGAGGCAATCTAATTGTGGCTTTTTAAAAATTTAAACCTGTTAAACTGTACATCAGAATCACCATGAATTCCTGAATGATACAATGATTGAATGAATGATTCAGGGCCCACAGGTTTTTCTGTCAACAGTAGCCAATTAAAATAATAATAAAAAATTCTCTCTATATATATACACATTTACTGATATGTTCAGACTGGGGCAATGACGTATATGCTCCTTTTTAGGTCATCAATGGGGTCAGGCAGTGTGACATTTTATCCCTATTCAGTGTGCACATGGACAATTTATCTAAGCAGTTGAATGGGTGTAAAAACAGGGGTATTGTAGGAAATGTAACCATGTATAAATGTTATTTTTTGTCATAATGCTGGCCTACAGCAGTTATAAAATTAGCTCTGTGTGGTGAAGAATTTCACTTAGAATACACTAGCACAAAAAAGAAACAACGTAATGATTGACAGATTTAAAGATACCTAAAGTAATAATCTTCTAATGAATTAATTAAATATTTTGGACATTGTGTCAACTATGATTTAACAGATAATATATATAATGTGGTAAATTATATGGGTATGTTAAATGTTGATTATTAAATTACCCGTATATGCATGTCAAATCCTCGTTGTTTAGAGCCTACGACTCTACATAGGCTACGGCACAACTCTGGCTTAAATTAAGGAGTATGTATAACATTACTTGAAAAAAATACTATAATTGTAGAAGCCTACGTACCCATCAAGCAAGTATAAGAAATAGTGTGTAACAGACCATAATCGAAGTTCTAACCAATCCAGTGAAAATCGGTAGGCCTACATATTTTACATCAAAGTTGAGGAACCACTGGCGCATGAACGTGTATGTAAATCTCTAGATTTTGAATCGAGCCATTCTAAGCACTTTGTTATGTATTAAAACTGATACGGTCATCTTTTAATAGGATTCTAGAATAAAGTTGAATGAAATAGAAATATCGTAACTAGTCCACATCAGTCCATCGGCTCGGATCGTAAAACGTTTACAGCCGCCTGTGCGTGCTGCAGCCTACAATACATCATACCTTAAATAAGAGGAAATATCCCCACGTGGAGAAAGCGGAAATACAATGTAACTACACTGTTTTGCGTACATGACGAAGCAGGAGGCGCCGCTTTGGTGCAACAGAAGTAGTAAATAACATAGCCTACTAGTAAATTATCATCTTTCAAAAGTCATACTCTACCTTCCAAGCAGCAGGTCTGTGACTACTTTCAGCGAAGTTTTAACACTCAAGCATAACGTACAGCTAGAGTTGGCTTGTCACGTGTTTCTGCTTGTTTGCCATCAGGGGGGTTTCAAAGATTTGTGGCTTGAGATTGCCCTTTTACTCACTGGTCATCATGCTGCTATCATTAATCAGCCTACTCAGGGTTCAACAAGCTGTAAGCATTTTTATAAAAAGGGAAGTTATTGGTACAAAATATACCTAAAGATTTTAATTAAAAGTTTTTTTAACATTTTATTCTCAAATTATGTGCAATATGAATTTCACAGTTGAGCTCAACCACCATTATACCCCAAACCCCCAAAGAAATCAGCAAAGAAATAGTGACGACAATTGCAGGAAGAACTCAATGCTTTAGCACCCATCAGAGATGCATATTGATGATCAGAAATCAGCCATGCTCAAGGCCACCAACTATTGTATGGAAAGCGCATGATTAGCTTGTTGTATTAAATGACTGGTGTTTGTGAAAGTGGATGTAACCAATAGTTACCATAATGCTTCCGAGTTTTCATTGAGAGGTCACAACAAAGCAATAATACTACAGAGGGGGAAACATTTTTAAATTAAACACGCGTGTGCATGTAATCATTTTTCCTCAATGGAGCAAAATTACTCTACATAGGTAAATAGATCAAAAGGAAAACAACAAGAAAAAAAAACATCTAACTTTCAAGTTATAAAAAAACAAAAGTAAAAAAAAAACTGTGCAAGTACAGCAAACCTATAGTACAGTATATTACACAACAGAAATATTTAAATACAGTACTGTGTATCAATTGAAATCCTGAGAGGTCTTTGTTCCTGGGTCCCAAATGGCTTTTTGTAGGCATTTGGGTGAACCCCCCAACCCTCCCACCACCACCACTACTACGACTAAAGCCCCTTTAGCCAGCCAACAGGTGAGGGCTGTGCGAGGGCATTCTTCTGGCCAGGCCAAATAAGTTCAGCCTATTGGGAGCTCTTCTCTTGGAGAAGTTCATCATGTCCACAACTGTACGAATGTGACTCGACTCTTATTACCGTCAGGTAAATACATCTTAAATGACG
>JAOEHI010053340.1:0-15346 GCA_025447815.1 Percopsis transmontana | reverse complement strand
CTTTTACGGTGCCCTATAAAAAAACAAATTTTTTGAAACGGTAATTCATTTAACTTTTTAGTAAATTGGGTTTTTTTTACCGCTCAGACAAAACCCCCCCCCCCCCCCCCTGCCACCAAGACAGGAGAAAGAGATTAATTAGCTGAAAGGGAGTGTAAGGTTACGTAAAAAAAAGTGTAAGGGAGGGTAGATATTTAACATTGTCCCTGTTGGACTAAACATTCCTCACCATTCTCCGTTACCAGTGGTCCTGCTTTGTGCTCTTGCCACTGCATGTGGAATTAAGTTCCCCTAGCTATAACAATATCGGTCCTGTGAAGACACAGAAATGAAGAGGACACCAAAAGAGTTTGAAGCCGCACCAAGCTTTATTTACATGCGCACCATTTCGTATACAAACTAGATTACATTTCAAAATGGAATACACAGGAAAAATACCTACTAACATCAAGTCGAGAGGAAGGGAGTTTATAAGGGCAAGGTTCAGAGGGTGTGAGGGCATTGAGAGGGGAGCTGGGCGGGGTCCGCTAACAAGGAGGAGAAGGAGGTGTCCTGAACCTGGTATATAGTGGTAAAATCTCTCGTGTTTTTGCTGTTATTATAGTTTAACCTGCGTGTGTATGTGTGTTGAGTAGAAGACCAACTACTTGTAATGTGTTATATGCCTGAATGAAGCAATAGCAGTGAGTTTTTGTGCAAAAGGCCAGTTATACTATGACTGGTTGTAAAACAAACCCCATGGTGGTAGACATGATACACTCAATGTGTAAGATATGAGTAACACCAAAAATACTGAGTTGTGACTTCAAATTACTCATGCCTCTATCCGCCTTGAGTGAGGACTTTTAACAAGCTTAATCTTTTAACAGACTAAATGAATGTGAATATAGTTTTTTTCGTTTTGTTCAGTCTGTGTTTCTGAGGAAAGCACAAGTGTTAATATAGTATGTTTGTACAGTTGGTGCAGATACAAGTAAGTGCTGTTCGTTTGATAGGAATCAGGATTACCTCCCTGCCAACAGAAACGTGAAAAGGCTCTAAAAAGGCTGGTAAACTGTAGGTTTGGCTTGTTGTGGGAATGGACAGGTGACTCTATCCATACCTGCCTCCTACTCAGAGCTTTAGGACATCAACTCACTCCACAAAGACGAAAATAGCTGAGGAAAAGTTCATTGAGGGGGTTCTCCCTGTGTCTGCACCAAGACAGTTACAGTACATAAACTTGTAAAGAAAAACCCACGAAACACGTTGGAGAATGGTTCGTGTTCTATCCCCCTAGCCCCTGTTAAAAGGGGTCGCCATACTTTGGACAGTGGGTGTTGTAAGACACAGGGTTCCTCAGGTAGGTATCAGACTGGTACTACAATTTCTGTGGAGGGCCGGGCACCGTGGATATTTATACAGATAGTTCATGCGCTAAACCCCAGGTAGTACAGCAGATCATTCCAGCCAGTCATGCACACCGCACCCCTCTACCTTGGCCTCAATTTTGGTATACACACACATCTGTACACTATTATACACAGCAGGGCAGCGCTGGTTTGGAGGATGAACTGAAAGGCTAACCCAGTGAGTTAGGTTGTTCACTGTCTCTTCAACTTCACCTTTTTCGAGGTACAAAATCCAGGGGTCAAGTACAACATGAGTATACGAGGACAGAGGGTGGCTAATATATGCATTTCACACGATTCATGATGCATAAATACATACATGCATACAGAGTGTTGTGCTGTATTCACCACCAGGGGTGGTGGAGGAAATCACGTCCGTGTGAGACAAAGTCAACCCATATAGTTAAACACATACACACACGCACGCACGATTATGCACTCTGGAGATGTGGGATAATCTGTCGTGCCTATGTGTGTGTGTGTGTGTGTGTGTCACAAGTCCCCCCCCCCGAGACGCAAAAGAAACAAAGACAATATAGCTAAAAAAAGAGACAAGAGTAAAGTAGAGTAAAACTCGGACCCTGACTTATCCCTTGTCCTTCCCTTGATGGTCAATAGTTCACAGGTTACAAGTTCACAACACAAAGCGTTACTGATTTCGCCAACTAATGCTTTTAAATACCATCAAAATGAGACCATCTAAATGGGAATCCGCCTCCTTTCCCCTGAGTGATGCTATATGCGCATAACAAACCTCACAAGCTCATGACAGGAACACAGCAGAGTTACATGATGTCGGAGCAAGTGGGTGCATATGTGTGTGTGTGTGTGTGTGGGTGTGCGTGTATGTGCTGTGATTTGGCTGCCAGCGTGTCCTACTGTCTTCGTTTCAAGTAATTTTGGCAATATACACAGTTAGCTTATTGTTTTGCTTGAGAAACAAAATGGATTCTAGATGGGCCAATAAACAGTCCCTCTCCATGCCTATAGGTTCCACCTAGCCATGCTACACTTGCGGCTACAGCTTTGGGCTCTGCGGGTCGTGGGTAAAACAAAAAAAAAACAAAACAAAAAACAAAAGTAACGTACGACTTGCTTTCAGGACAGGATTCAACACTGTTTACATAGCACCTGTTATGGTGTGGAAATGTTCACAACCCTAGGACACAGGTATTTATTTTGGCTACATAGTATGCTGTGCTAAATGACCTCAACAGAACCCAAGAAAGCCTATTTCTCCTCCTCCAAGATTTCAACTTGAAGTCTCCACTGCCCTGTACTGTACAAATATCACGGCAGAAATGAATTTATCTTGTGTTGTTTTTTTTGTTTTTTTTTTAAAGTTAGATACACAAAAAAGATAAAACATAAGCTAATTGCATTATCATTTTTAGTATACTACAGTTGGTTTCAATTAGGGCAAATCAAGCTGTTTAAGAGACACTAAACCTGAAGGACATGGCCATTATGTTATGACCTAATCTGGGGGTATATGTGTATGTTTGTATTCAAACTTTGTTGTCACATTGACTGTGATATTTCTTTACGTCTCCATCCTCTACATCAATTTCAAAACAACCATACTTTTTCTCTTACACAGATATGTATGGTGCAGAAACAAATATGATAAAATGGAAACTTAACATTTAAAATCACTGAGTGACAACAGAGGGAAGATTTTCACGTTAACACATCCTGGGAAACCACTGGATTACATGTACATCACTTTTCATTTTACATCTTGTGTTGTTTTTAGTCCTTCATTCCACCTGAAACCCCCGTCTGATAAACAGTGTCTCATTGATATCAGTAGACTTTGTCTGACTATTAAAAGGAAAATTGCATAATTCTGAGACGAGTTTGTTGTTGGTTTTACATAGTTGATTTTTGTTGTTGTTTGTTGTTTCACGGGAGGCTTCAGGGCTTGATGTTCTGTGTCTCTGGGGTCGTTCGTCGTTTTTTGTTCAACGGTGCGGGGAGCAAAGGTAAAGCTCTTTAGAAGACTTCTGTAAACAGAGGATTTTGTATTTTATGTTGTGCTGATGGCAGGTTTGGCAAAAAAGGACGTTGTGTGTCTGATCTTCTCTTACAGATCTTCTCTAAAGTTTGAACCTGCCGAGATAAAGAACAGAATTTCAGTGTACTTACATCATACTTTCGTACTTACACATATACAGTATACTTACATCTGAACAGGTTTTACACAAAGCATGCTTAGGCATTTGCACACAATCTCAACAAACACACAAACACACCTTCCAAAAAATAAAAGTTGTAAGGAATGAATACGCTCACGACCGCAACACACACCTGCTCTGCTCCTTCCCTCTCAGCTGGGCACCCAGTTCTGTGAGGCCTGCTTGGTGCTGGGGAATCCGTTGAAACCATTCATGTTGGCCAGATAGTCGAAGTTAAAGTCGTCATCCTTGAGCTCGCTGATGATGGAATCCATGTCACAGTCCAGACTGCCGTTGAAAATGTCCAGATCCAGGTCCGCCGGGAAGCGGTCCTGGCAGATCCCCCCGCTGCCGCTGCCGCCGCTCACCGACCCGTTCAGGAAGATGGAGGAGTCGATCTGCATGGAGGAGGAGCCATTGCCTCCGAGCGGGGAGTTTAGCAGCTGCCTCGCGTTGGCCATGGAGTTGACCTCGTTGGCCAGGCTCAGTACGTCCCCGTTCAGGGTCCTCAGGGAGCTCTGGTTGTGGTTGTTCCCCTGCAGCAGCCCCCCCTGGTTGCTCTGACCTCCCCCGGTGGTCCCAAAGGTCATCACGGGGTCGCTGCGGAGCATTACGCTGCGCCGGGTGTTCTGGGAAATGATGGCGGCGGCGCTGGCCTGGGACATCAGAGGGTCGGACTGGGTCATCAGGACGTCACTGTGGCTGTGGCCGTCCGAGTTGAGCAGGTCCTGTAGCGTCTGGCTGCCGAAGCGGGAGATGCTGGAGAAAGAGGTCTGCTTGTTCTCCTGGATGGTCTGCATGGGGGACGAGCGCAGGGACGAGCCCACGGCGTGGGGCCCAAATATGGAGTTACTGAAGCCGGTGCCACCGTTGCTGGAGGGTGAGGCGGAGGACGGAGCGGTGGCGGGAGAAGGGGAGCCCAGCCCGTTGGGTTTGGAGCCGAAGCTGAACCCCGAGGAACCTCTTGGAGTGGGCGGGCCTGAGGCGGGGGGCACCAAGTTGATGTTATTCAGCAACTCGCCCATCAGGTCGTCCGCCAGGCGACCGTCGTTGAGGTTCATGGTGCCTGCCAGGTCCGCCAGGGGCAGCTCGGCTGGCGGGCCCTTCCCGTTGGCGTTGCCGGGGGACAGCGCGCGGCCGGGGCTGGAGTAGAGCATGGGCGACAGTGGGGGCTCGTCGTCGGGCACCTCGTCCAGCTCGGGGTTGGCCATGATGGGCGAGAGGCGCCCGCTCACCGTGCTGGCGTTGGAGTTGGTGCGCGAGCGGAAATCGGTCCAGATGTCCAGCTCCTCGCTGCTGCGCGACGTGGGGCTTCCGGGCCACTTGGACAGGCCCGAGGGGCTGTCTCCACCCCCTTCCGCGGCCCCGCTGGCGGCCGCCGCCGCCGCCTGCAGGGCCGCCTTCTTCTTGGCGGCGCGGCCGCGGGCCGTCTTGGTGTACTTGTTGCTGTTGTCCATGGAGACGGCGCGGCGCCGGGGGGCCTTGCCGCCCTTGCCCCCCTCCGGGTTGATCATCCACCAGGAGCTCTTCCCGGTGCCCTCGTTTTGGACACGGATGAAGCGGCTGTGGAGCGACAGGTTGTGCCGGATGGAATTCTGCCGAGACAGAGAAAGAGGAGAGGCCGTGTAAAGCCCATGTACGGTACACACAGTTATTAAATGGCTACTGCATTGATACTCATATCGTTCACTTATACGATATGTTATTCAATAAATTACTCTAAATCAGTCAAAGGAAGAAACACTGCACACTGATTTGACCCCATGGGTTCTTAGAATATCTAAATTGTAGATACATATTACCATGCAGGAGCAGTTAGCTCTTCAACCTACTGCCTGTTTTATTGCTATTGCACTACTGTGCCCACTCCATTGGTAATGACACATACAAAGGTGCTTCAAAGCACTTTTAATGGAATAGGGGAATAGGGAGGCTCGCCAAGTACAAATTCTTCATCGTAACTTTAACCATAGCCAAGTTTCAGAGCTGAGGGAGGGTTTGTTTTGAGGATGCAATGATCATTAAAAGGCCAACAGGGATGTGATATCACAGAGCTTCATCTTCTTCTATTTAGAGTAAAGGGTGAAAGAGTGAAGAAAAGCCTATACGTCATTTTCTTCTCCAACACTGCCAAGATGATAGTTCCCATAACACCAACGTATTATAATTATTATATTTCACAGCCTTTGCACTTGTTCTGTATGCTACACCCCATTCACATGCCCATCTACACACACACACACACACACACACACACACACACACACACACACACACACACTTAGTTAGGCCATCTGGTTGTATTAGCTGACATAGTTTCATACTAAGGCCCTTTTGTTAAAAAATGAATAATAATCGGCACACCAAAACACCCACCCGCCCACAAACACAAACACACTCAAACACACACACGGTCTTGATATTCCCCAATCTCAATTTACAGAAAGAGAGCATTCACACACTTTACGGCGTACCTCTCACCCTCAAATATACACAGATGCTCAACTACAATAGCCTGTCTCATGTGCTAACAGGTTTTAAAGATACACTCGTGTCAGAACTGATGGGAGATTGCAGAAAACTGGGATTACATTGGATTTAGAGAGACCACATGCTATGATAATGCTGTTTTTGAATATAACAATTATCATCCCCATAATTATATAGTTTTTTTTTAACCTTTTTCCACACTACACTTGTTTGCTGGATTTTCCAATCTCTGGCAAACTTGTTAAGTTCCCACAATTCCGTGAGACTTTTCTTCTTTCCCTTTGTGTGTGTTGTTTTAACAACACATGGCACTTACGGGCCCAGAGGGACTGTGAGGCTATGCTATATCCTCCCACATAAACAACCCGGTCAGCGTCCAAAACATGCACACATTTTCCCTTCTCCGTTTTCTCCATGTATATTATTACTCCTCGAAAAATTAAGGGATTCTCTGGTTCACATCTGCCAAAAACCTTTCTCTTTTGTGGTTTTTATGGGACTCGTTAGATTGTTTTCCTCTAAACTATGTCATTTCTGAGTTTACATATGACTTGGGCTGGATTGTTATTCAGGTCAAAGTTGGTTTAATCACAGAACGAAGGCGGCACGCTACACAGAAATAAGAAAACTGGTTCCATTAACCCCTGACAGTGTATGTACTGTATGTATATGCGTGTGCCGTTTCTGCATGTGTGCCAATGACAGTATGTTTGTAATTATACGAAGATGGCTGTAATCAACATTTCCGAGCTTTCGAGGGGTTTGTACGTGCAGATTGTCTGCACCCATGGCTGCACGCTTTTCAACACCACAAACACCACTTTTAACACCCCATATCAACAAATTCACACGTGTGGATGGTCATTAGTAGATTTACTATGCCTGTGTGTGCGAATATATGGCCAAAACGTGTCAGAATGCATGACTATGTACTTAAATGTGTGTGTGCGTGTTTGTGTGTGTGTGTGTGTGTGTGTGTGTGTGTGTGTGTGCCCTGCAGCGAGTTAAGATTAGGAGGGGTACCATGGAGACCGTTGTTTATTCCCTGCCAGCATCTTCTGAGACATGACGTAATGCTGTTTTATTACACACAAAATGACAAAATGATCTTCTGTCCCTCGTACTCATTCTTTGAAACGAGAGCAGTGAATGTGCGAGCGGTGGAGGGAGGGGGGGCGAAAATGAGAATGGAACATCCCAGCCGTGAACATACACCTGCCAGTCCCAGTCTATCCCTCACCCTCCCTCCCTCCCTCCTGGCTCTCTGCTTTCCTTCCTGCTCTTCCTCCCAGCGAGGGCACTTGTTTAATGTTTCTCTTTTCCTCCGCCTTTCAAATGTCAGGGGAGATTTTTCACGCAGGGTTCTGACAGAGCAGAGATGAAAGACACCGGCCGTATAAAGCGACAAAAAAAGACACGTGCCAGTAGGGAAGTGTGTTTATGAGGGATGGCGGGTGTGAGACTATAACAAGACAAAATGTACCATTAAGAATTGGCGTCAACGTTATTTACTATGTTACCTGCATGTCTATGTATGCACGTACGTATGTACGTATTTAAATACATACAAAATGTACTGTATGTATGGCCTGTGTTCTTAAAAAGCCTTGCATGGGCAGAAAGGATCACAGCTTTTGACCTAGGCGGGTCTGCCATGGTATGAATGTACAGCATGCATCGGTGCGTTCCCGGGAAGTGCTGTGTTCCCGGGAAGTGCTGTGTTCCCTATACTCCAGTTTCTCAGAATTCTTCCAGAAGGCCATTAATAAAAATACAAGCCACCAACAGTAGGCAGGAGAGCTTGTGCTTGATACATTACATACAGTATGCTTGCTCACACACACACACACACACACTCGAATGATTACACCGGCTATATGCGCACACAGACACTCAAAAATGCACATACATTTACAGTATATACACTCAATTAAAACACACCCCTATAATTGTACTTTGGATGTCTCTCTCTCTCTCTCTCTCTCTCTCTCTCACACACACACACACACACATGCGCATACACAGGACGGTTATTCTTCTCTATAGCAGCCCAGCTATTATGTAGCGGATGGATTCCATATCTTTTTTCACTCCTTTTTCAATTTCTGGACTCTTTTAGATTTTCCCTCCATTTTTTGTTGTTGTGCCGTGCCCTTTCCAGCTCACTCGTGTGAGCAAAAGTCCTCCCGGTCACCTCGCTTGTTTAAATGAGCACACCAGCTGTGTGTGTGTGTGTGTGTGTGTGTGTGTGCGTGTGTGTGGGTGTGCGCGCGCGCGTGTGCGTGTGTGTGCGTGTGGACCAGCTGCAGCCAGAGCTCAGGAACAAAGAGGCCTTTTTGTCCGTCAGCAACATGTGGGAACAATTAATCACTGTCAGCAACC
Source organism: Percopsis transmontana (assembly GCA_025447815.1). Classification (NCBI taxonomy): domain Eukaryota; kingdom Metazoa; phylum Chordata; class Actinopteri; order Percopsiformes; family Percopsidae; genus Percopsis; species Percopsis transmontana. The sequence goes on along the minus strand of JAOEHI010053340.1, from coordinate 6,906 downwards.
ACGCTAGGAATCTCTCTGTCTCTCTCTCTCTCTCTCTCTCTCTCTCACTCTCTCATTCTCTTTTCCCTCTCTTTCTCTGGTTTCTGCCTTCTCTTTCTCTCTATTGGGCCACCCCTTATCTCTTGCCCTCCCCTTTCCCTTCTTCAGGGGACATATGGAAGGAACCCACATGTATGTGCTTATCTGTAGTCGGAGTGTTTGCATAAGAAATAAGTGCGCAGAAATCGATTTAGCTAATGGCAGTTAGCACACCTGTGAGCTCATTATGAAAACCTGATAATCTAATTGGCTTAGCCGATTGTGAGAGACTGCTCAGTGATTGGCCAGTATATCTTTCCCTGTCAGCCAATAGCTTTCACATATCATCATCCAGACATGGTGATTGGTGGAGTGATATCGGTGTGGGTAGCTAGGCAATCCATAGGTGGGAGTGTCTTGTGCAGTGTTGCTTGTGTATTTCATCATCCAGCCACAGCGCATATCTGAACGAATATAAAAGAACTGGGACATTTTATCTCTGCTGGGTCCTAGGACTAGTTATCTAAGACGAAAAATGCAACAGGCTAGTCTGACCCAAGCCAAATATTGCATTTAACCCGGGAATGTAGCCAAGACTTTACTCCCTTCAATTTACCATCCCCTACTCCTGCCTCACACACACACACACACACACACACACACACACACATACACACACACACACACTCACAGAAAGCTCTTTACACCTTGTGTAGAAGGACAGCTGTGGGTCAGAGGGCTACGGTTTCATGGTGCTAGGGGGCTCAGTCACTCAGTCAAGGGTCAAAGGGCTTTTAGATTGTTGCTCTTTCCTCTAACAGCTACACCTCCAACCTTATTTTCACAGTTTCTTGTGTCGCGCACATCCAGTGTGCTTAGCCGTCCACTGACGCTCAAGTGTGTATATTTGTGTTCTGACAGAACATACCCATGTTTTATCTGTCATTATGTAAACCGGCACTAATCTGATAATGTCAACAGGGACCAGTGTTGGGGCAAGCACAAAGCTTGCATAACTGTTTTAAGAACAGAGACTAGAAATTGGGATGTGGTTAGCTTGTCTTGGGTCTTTGATCGGACTATTCCTAAAACAACGCAAACATGATTAGTTTTAAACTGGCAACAGGTATAGCCCTAGCAGGTGAGTGGCAGCTAAATCACTCCTCTAAAACAGTGGTTTAGTGGTGTCCCTCAGTGGTGCCACAAGAGGCCTTTCAGAGGTTGTAAGAGGATTTAGAAATGTCTAGAAACTTTTTTTAAACAATTACGTTTAATTTAGTTTGATCTAATAAAAGGTGCATACATTGTCCAATGGTGTTTATTTTAGTCATTTAAACTTTACATTACACTATACTTTACAGTATATTTATAATATTATGTTATGTTACTAAAATAAGTACAGTAACACAGTTTATAGCAAATTAAGTAGTAGAAAGAAAGGAAACAGGAAATAAAACAAAGAAATAGAGGGAAAATACCGGACTTTTCCCCATTAGAAATATGTTAAAACCTGTCAAACAGGTGAAGAAATTGTTTGCTTTTTGTATGTCACAGCCACACTGACCTTTTTTCTAAATATGATAAATCAGCTTCTGGTGGTACAGTATGAACCCTAAGTGAGAAAGGGTAAGATTGCTTGACATGCCAGCTAATGTTGCCAGGAATGTGTCTCTCCCAAAAAGTGAGGTACACAGGAGGTACGCATTTACAATATATGCACATGCACACGCACAAAGTAGCGGGGAGAAAAGTTATGAGAGTGAAGTCGGGGGGTCCCAAACGCGAGGCACAGGTCTTTGACACTTTATAAATAAACGCATGGGCCGGCCTGCATGTGCTAACACTGGCGAGAGAGGGGACAGTTATTTATACTGTGACCGACCGTATACGCAAACACGCAAATACACAAACGCACGCACGCACGCACGCACAGACAGACAAACACACACACACACACACACTCCATGTGTTGACTCCAGCTGTCTTGAGTTCTGGAGGACAGACAGAACATTCCATTCTGTTCCACCAAATGTGCTCTTTCTGGCCAGGGCAGGGCGTCCGTTTCTCTCACTCTTTCTCTCTCGCTCTCTCTCCGTCTATGTGTGTGTTTAAGGGTGTATACACTGGACAGTGATGTGGAGCTTGGCAGACACACACCGGCAACACCTCTTTGCTTTTCTCATTCCATTATGGCTCTTGAAACAGACAGACACACACACACAGTCACACTCACACAGTCACATAATTACACACAAATGGGTTATCCCATCCAGCCCAGGAAGAAATAATTGAGCACAAACTCTGTCACTCTATTCCTCTGCATCTCTATTATTAAAATAGAAGTGACAGTTTCATATTTCCATTTTGAGGGAACTGAACTGAAAGCAAAATGACCACAACCACCGTGGCACGCATAGATCGATTCAATCTTTCCGAGTCCGTGACCCTGCTCAATTGCAGACAGTCTGTTGTTGTCATCGTCAGTGAAGCTAGGCTGCTATGGCATGTCAACCACATGCTTTCTCTCTCTCTCTCTCCCTCTCCCCCTCTCTCGCTCGTCCACCATCTCCTCCAAAGCCTCTTCTATAAATTATTGTGTAAGATCATATGCTCAAAGCTCTGTTTACTCGGAAGCTTCCCCCAATCAGAGTTCGCCTGAGGAGAGGGGAGTTGGCTGGACCAGCCCACGCTTAACAGCCAATCAAAGGGAGGGGTCGCGTCCAGTTGCGGTCTGTCACGTGAACGTAGTGACATTTTGTTGGGGGGGTCAGTGTGTGTGTGTGTGTTTGTGTGTGTTTGTTGACCACACAGAACGCTCAACCTCATTTCTGGCAGCGTGTGGCTAATAGTCACAGTGGGAGTTTAAATAGACCAACACACACACACACACACACACACACACACACGCACACACACACACGCACACGCACACACACACACACACACACACACACACACACGTGCAAACACACACAATGAATGTCAAGGGCACTGCACCCCACCCATATATCTCTTCTCTACTGGCTTCTTCCTGCTGTCTCATGCACACACACGCACACACACAATTTTACACTATCTTAGCTAACTACTAGCTACGAATAATGGCTCCCCGTGGTGAAAACAGTATTCATGCATACAGTACACACACACTTCTCTGGCACATCACTGTGTCTCATGCAGCCATTAATGTACCGTCCATTACAGCTCTCTACGAGAGGCTGTGGTTTACTTTGGAACACCGCGGGACGGCCCCGCTGTGCTTTATCCACCCAGAGTTCCAGGACAGAGCGTCCTTGAGCCACAGAGCCAATATTGCTGCCAAGAACACACACACACACACCTTACACAGGCTAGATATGTACACATACTGTAAACATGCTCCTTCATACACTCACAAACTCAGGCAGAGAGAGAGGGACATAACTTAACTGAGATAACAACTGTTTCTGAGAAGACACTCAACTAAATAAAATAAAAAACTATATAAAACTGTATTTATCCTCTGCTAAATGAATGAATTGAACATATTTGAGGTAATTGGGTATATAACATAATAATATGAACTTGCTACTTGCTAAGACTTGCTACATGCTACTTGCTACATGCTACTACTGTAGCATGTATCTATACAGACAAAATGTGTTTGTATATTTGTACTTATATATGCACATTGACAGGGCACTTGTCCTGCAAAAGAACCTTGAGGTGATCCATATGGAACTACAAGCCAGCTATGTTCCAATAGAAACTTCCAAGACTTGAATGTTAAATGTTGTCTGTATGTGTGTGAGTTTGTGAGGTGGTGGGGGCTGGGATTTCATGTCCATCATGCCCAGATCGGTCATGGGATTATAATGATGCTGTGTTTGTGTCCTTTTAAAGAACTCAGACTATTCAGACATTGGACATCTAAACATAGAATGAACGCGTATGTGCACATTACGAACACGTGTCTTCACACACCCAGAACACACACACATGCGGTTAAGCATTATTTGCATGCTTGTATTATGAAACCCTTAGGGGACGTAATGTAAGGGCCATATACTAAACAGTACCGTACAAGTAAAATAGAAGGTTGTTGAGACTCTTTAAACAGTGTGAAAGAGAAAATTTGTAGTAGCTCACATAAAAAGGGAAAACAAATGAAAGAACAGGAGATTCTGAGCTGTCCAGCTCTAAATGGCATTACATTTTCATTATATTATAATGTCAGATAATCTATTTATATGGATTACATTTTTATATCTATTCTGAGTAGTTAGGGAGGGGACAGGAGTAAGAGAGGAGTCATGTGCAGGTCAGGAGAGAGAGAAAACACAAGGGAGGGAGGAAGTAGAGGAGGAAGGCTAAGGAGAGTGGGGTGTTTTCGTGTGCTTAGCCGGGGTGAGGGGTTGACTGAGGTTTATGGCTTCCCTTCATACTGTGCTGCCCTTTCTGCAGCACACGTATAACTGTGTGTTCTTATTATTTCTATACTTGCGAGGACCGACACGGTTTAGGTTTTTTGGAAGGAGTTAGGGATTGTACTGTATGTAGTTAGTCCACACAAATACACAATACAAATGTTCTGTGTGTTTTTGTCTCGCCAAGTACCTCCACCCTTTCTCCTATGTCATACAGAACTGCGTTAGCCTAGGAGTGCTGTGGGGTGTGGAGTACCAGCCACTCAACCCTCTGGCATGTGCTGTCAGAGTTTCAAACCAAAACGTTATTATGTAATGCATGGTTTCCAACACAAGGGCAAGACACAAATAGAGGAGTGAGCTTTAAACCAATGATCAATCTGCAGTAGACCACGTTGACAAGAATTGTTTGTGATTAATCTACAGTACGCCTATGTACAGTAACTCTCATTTGTAACACTTGGCCAGTGTGTGAAGCTCATTCCACATGTTTCTATTTGCCTTTTAAATGACTGCTATAACTTAGACGTTATTAAAGATATTTCCACATCATTACATGGGTGTCTGTGAGTCATCCACCATATTGCTTGTTATGTGACCTATACCGCTGCCTCATTGTATGTCTGTGAGTGTGCGTGCGTGCGTGTGCATGGACGGAACCAAGGTGCTCCCTCCCTTCGCTGTGGTGTTTCCATAACACAGCAACGCCCAGGGCCGTATCCAGGTCACGTCTCAGGGGATTCAGGCCGGGTTTACAAAGGGTCAACCAAATGTTGCACCCAGTGACGCTCACTGCATAATAGCCTCACCTCATCTCGTTTCAGTTAATTCCACTGAAGGTGAGGCATGACCTCACTCATTTAGAATATGCTGGAGAACAAACCAGCACTGGCTACTATGTCCAGTTGAACTAGCGGGGTTTTCAAACACACGACACAAGGTTTCCAGTTTGCCAGGGGAGATGTGCGTACTGTGTGTGTGTGTGTGTGTGTATGCACGCGCGCGCGATGCGTTTAGGTGCTTTGTGTGTTCGAAAAGCGAGGCCTTCGTCGACATCTGGTACAGATTAGAGCCACCACGGGGCCCCCACGCCGGTGTTCATGGGGCTCATTGGCTCCAGCAAACACACACTGTACTGTACAGTACAGTACACCCACCAGAACCCAGTGCAGGGAGGGAGGCTGGCAGGTTATACGGCAACTGACATACCAGTTCAGCTCCACAGCTGTTCTATCCTCGAGGCAAAACTAAGCCTGACCAGGATATGATAATACTACTTCTACTAAACTGTGGCTAAACTGTTATTTAGCCACACCGCACGTTTACCATGCCTCTCTTTCTCTCTTGCTGTTTGTCTATCATCACCAAATGCCTTCGCTCTCTCTTTCTCACACTTTCTCTCACTTTCTCTCACGGGGCCAAAGTGGGACCTGATCAGGGGTCAGTTAAGCATTCCTGCCCCGGCCTGTCTGACCTGTGTACAAAAAGGGTTTGAGGTATGAACATGACTGTTTATGTGTATGTGTGTCTGTATGTGCGCGTATGTATGCGTGGTGGGAGGTGTTTATGTATATACAATATGTGTGTGTGTGTGCGTGTGCGTGTGCGTGTGCAGGGGGGGGGGGGCGTGTTTATATACCGCACACATATGTGTATTTACATTGTATATATAAACTCAGCAAAAGAAACGTCCTCTCACTTTCAACTGCTTATATTTACAGCAAACTGAACATGTAAATATTTGTTTAACATGCAAAGATTCAACAACTAAGGCATAAACTGATCAAGTTTCCCAGACATGTGATTAGTGGAATAATGTGTCCCTGAACAAAGGGGGGGGGGGGGGGTCAAAATCAAAGATGCACTAAGAACTACAGAGCATCTTCACTTTATGGACTGCACTAGATTTGCCAGTTCTTGCTGTGAGATGTTACCCCACTCTTCCACCAAGGCACTTGCAAGTTCCCGGACATGTCTGGGGGGCCCTGGCCCTCACCCTCCGATCCAACAGGTCCAATGACAATGACAACAAGCTCAGTCCGACGATGCTGTGACACTCCGACCCAGACCATGACGGACCCTCCACTTCCAAATCGATACCGCTCCAGAGTACACGCCTCTGGGTTTGCGCCCATAGGCGATGTAATTGTAATTGTCCCACAGGTGTGATATTCAGATGTACCGATCCCGAGGTACACATGGTCTGCCACTGGATCAGCTGTCCTTCCTGTCTCCCTGTAGCGCGTCTCACAGTACGGACCGTGCAATTTATTATCTTTTTTTGGGTAGCAACGATTCTTTAGTGTGCTAAGTTTAAACCCTTTACAATGAAGCTCTGTAAAGTAATTTGCATTCTTACAAAATGATCTTTAAATTACAGTGTCCTGAAAAAGGCGCGTTTCTTTTTTGGCCGGGTTTATGTATGTATATATATATATGTATGTATATATATATATATATATATATATGTATGTATATATAT
>JAOEHI010053339.1:0-15347 GCA_025447815.1 Percopsis transmontana | reverse complement strand
ATATATACACACACACACACACACACACATACACACAGTACAGTATATACAGGTTAGAATGCTGGATATAAACACTAATATATAATATATAATAACAGTAATATAGTATGTGAGTATATATAAGCAGAGCAAAATCACTCAATAGCCTACTGGCTAGCAGAACGTTTTCACACAGACAGAGGAATTACACTTTCTTAACCATTTCTACACGCTTGACGGACTTGAATGTTGTTCCAGCAGGAGCAGGCTCTTTGAAGGCCATAAAGACTGCCAAACAAAGACAGAAATATCTCAGATAAGAAAAGTGCCTAAAACATTAAACACCTGGACCTTATGAGAAAAGTAATAGGATTTGTTTTAAGTTGCCTTTACTCTAGTGACCTTGTTCTGTCTAATGCTGTACAACTGGAGGTCTACTTCACAAACAGTTCAGGACAAGAAGATACAGACGGGCAACAATTAGTTTAAGCCTTTTGCCGTATATAAAACACAACCCTGACTAAGCTAATCTAGTACGAATAGGGTTTTAGTGTTTTGCATTTTTTTGTGGTAGTGGGGGAAATAGGGGGCACAATTAGGGTATGGGGCATGCCTCTCCTCCCCTTCCCTCTCCTCTAACATGCCCTATTTGTGTGCTACATAATGCCCCTTGTCCACATGGCTTGGACATTACAGGTGGTGGTGACAGCTGCATTTGATGGGGTTCATGGGGTTGGAGGTCACCTCCAGCTCTGTGTCGACACTAACGATTCTTCAGGTCTGGGCCTTCTATGATTTCCTTCAGATGCATAATGTCTATTGTAATGGCCAGGTTGACCAGCACTTCCACTTCATCTGCTTCAGATACATACAGTATTGTGCTTTTGAATGGAATGGTTTTCCCAAAGGTGCTACATTTTCCTGTCTGGTTTCTTTATGGTGTCCTGGTCCATGTAGCAGTTTGAGGCGCTGGATATTGGTGAGTTGGCCAGTGTGCACATGGTCATGGCCTGGATTGATGCTTCAGGAAAGATTTATGCACACGACTCAGTGCTTGAAATCGAAGTTGCTGAGCAGTTCAATGAAGATTGTTAAAAAGGTCTGCTATTGAGTCCAGGTGACAGGTGAGAAATGGATGTTGCACATCTTCAGCAGAGGTAATTCTTTGAAAGCTCTCTTGATGTCTCTCGAACTGCCTGTAGTACCTCATAAAAGTATGTACAATTACAATTAGGTCACTTAGCAGATGCTTTTATCCAAAGCGACTTACAATTGCATGGTGCTATTACATGGAGCAGATAGGGGTTAGTTTTCTTGTTTAAGGATGCTTACAGTTAGGCCAACTCTGGGGCTTGAACCCATGACCCTCTGGCTGGGAGTCCAACACCTAAACAACATGGCTTCTCTTTTTCTATGGCTTGCAAAGTTGCAACACAAGCTCTTTGCTGCCCCCTTTGGCAGCCGAGAAAAAACATGTTTTCTGTGTGGTAACCAATGACAACCCTGCCCCTTGTGACCAAAATGAAACTATTACTTCTTTAAGGCAGGAGTCCTAGTTCATCAGTACCAGTTGCTTTAGGCGCTGTTCCACTACAGGAACTCGCAGGCCGTTTTAGAGGGGGGGCCGGCACCTTTAGGCTGTTTTCCACTGCAGGAACCAAACCTGTAGGAACCAGGAACTCTTTCAGGGTCATTTTCAAAGTACCTACTCCGGGATAGGTACTTCTTAGCGACCCAAAAAATTGCTGGGCGGGGTTCTAAGCATATAAAAATATTTATTTCCAGCGAATCTGAAAGTGAAAATCTGCATGTGAAAGTTTGTGCCAATATTTATGAAAGATCGCTGATTGTAGCCTATTTTTGCTGTGTCTGAACAACCAGGAAATTTCGTAGTCTAGTGAAACTTAGGAGTGTGAAGTTGTAGTCTTGGTTAATGTTCAAGGCAAATAAAAACATTTTTTTCAGTGAATCTGTTAATTACACCAAAATTGTGCATGTGAAACAGTTTGTGCATGTAGAAGACGTAGCCTAGTTATAAAGATTGCCAATTCCAAAGCACTCTGGCACAGGGGCGTCAGCTGCACTTGTTAAACATCCGGGGCTGAGCCCAGATTCGTCGGGACGTAGCTATATGATAGTGTGTGTGTGTGGCGGACCGTGACTCTCGACACTGGGCTGTCAGTGTTACCACAAGCAAAAAACCTCACACACATATACTGTGCACGCGCGTAGTGCATAGGGCCTATGCTAGTAAATGCGGGGGTGAGGTCACGTCACGTTTAGTGAACTTCAAACAAAATGTAGCAATATTATCGCGCTCTTCGCAGACCCGCGAGACAGGCTGCGTTATGAACATTATTGCATAGTCATACAGAAAATATTTATGTTGTTGTTGTTTTCATTATTATTCTACTATAAATGATCTCAAAAATGACAAGGCTAGTCACTTAGCACTGAGGTTTGAATATACCTCTATTTACCTAAGTTGCCACGGCACTTTCTTTTAGATTTTTGAAAATCAAACCCCCCAGTAAAGACTGGGAGCCCAATTTGGAAACTATTATTTGTTTGTGACCTTGGTTCCATGTTGCAGCCTTGGCATTTTTCTTCAGAAACCTTGATTTTCCTTAACCCCACCCCCCATACACAACACCCACGCACCCAACCTTTTCAGCCAGAACATCTGTGTAAAAATAAAGCATCATATACTGTAGCCCTCGAAAGAAGAATGGTAAGAGAAAGTTGTTTTTGTGAATTCTTGCCAAATATTTATGTAGGGAAAGTGTAATTTAAGCAATCATCCTTTCATCCTGTCACCTGCAAAAGGTTTGTGAATCGAGCTAATACAAATGGAATGTTTAATCGTGCCGTTCTGTCATTTTGCCTTGAAAACAAATGGGATTTATGTATATTTCCTTTTAATAATAAAATAAGATAAATAAAAACAGTCAATGTATTCACACTGGTTCCTCTTAAGCAAGGCTGGATGTGAATTAAGAAGTAAAGAGGTCAAAGGTCAGTGTAAGACCATTCCTTTTTAATTAGTCTGCCAACATTTTTGCTAGATTTTTGTATTTATACATTTCATTGCTGCTCCCTAAACAAAGTTTCGCCTGAAAGTATTGGCACCTTTATGAAAAGTGTACTTGAAGGGGCTATAAAAAAGACAGCACACATAACGTCTGTATTGACCATGACATATGTCTTCTTAGAAAAACCCACACAAATACATAAAATCAAATGAAGAGATGTATTAGTGCTCATGCTGGACATGCTACCGGAAGGGATGCTGTGAATTTTTTGTGGATTAACAATGAGGCCGAGATCTGAAGGCAGAATAGAAGTAGCTATTTTTGTAGTTCTAATTTAACGCTTGCCACCCATGGAGAGAAAACATGAAAACAACAGGTGGAAATTCATAGCAGCATGCTCAGTTTGTATATTGGCATGCAACACGTATTGTAAAGAAATACTAAAAAATAAGTAAATTAAGCTAAAAGGTTGTAGAAAGCAGCTTTAAAACACCATAGGAAGTGTTACACGTTTTAGGCTTACTCGCAGATAGATACTGATTGAGAATTTGTCCCTGTGTCATTTTCGGCATTGTTGAATTATTAAACCTTCGGATATCTTTGTCATCGCTGATGAGTAGTGGAAATAACTTACTGTATGTGTTGCAATTTCATAATTTAGCAGAATCATCGAGTGATATCTGAAGTGACTTATAGTGGGTACAATTAAAATTACGGAATAGATATGGGTTAGCATATAGATGTTGTCCCTTGCCAGGGATTGAACCAAGGATTTTGCAGCTGGAAATATGAATTTCATAATCCTCATAAAGATTGCATAGAAAAAGATGTTTACTTGAGGCTGACACAATAAATGATGTTATCTTGCAAAGTATATGAGCTAACACAATATACTTTTTGGTACATTTTAATAGCATTAACACACTTAGTTGTCATGTCTTTTTCCTTTTGGTTTTAAATGGAATTATTCCATATATTTAAGAGAATCCCTAAATAGCTATATGGATAATTGAGAAATTATATTTTTTAGTCCCACTTGCTCTGACAGGAAAGTCACAGTGAAGGGTCAGCTGGAGCTGGAAGGAATTCAATGTCTTGGTCAATGACACAGACAGACCCTCTTCAAGGACGTCTCCCCACAAAGACCATTTAGACATTAGCTTCAATTACATTACAAGTGAATAGTTTTTTAGTTAAAGGTTGCATTTATTTGAAGTTAAATCAATTTGATTTGATTGCATTTCTTTCTTAAAGGTGCTATTGGTAGGATTTAGGAGCTATACATTTAGTGTAATTTCTTATAAATGCTATCAGTGAGTCAAAAGCTTTATTTAAAACTTTGACGCCACTGGTGAAAATGAATGCACGCACACACAGCTACAACCGGTTTGTTAAAGGTGCTTCACAATGGCAGACCAACGGACTCCAGAGGGAGGGAGCAGAGGAGGAGGGGGTGGGTTTTTGGGTGGTTGATTTTCAAAATAGTTTGCCTACTCTCTTTCGTTCTTTTTAGCTAGCTCTCATTACAACTCTCAAATCCTATACTGCAGCTTTAACTTTAAAGAATATTACTTAATGCTTAGACATGCACATTGCGGGTGGGACAATTTTGGTGCTACTTTGCACATTTTCTCTGTGACTCTGAGATCTGACCCAGAGAGCTACATTTCTGTTTGCTGTATCAGCCTTCTACATGCATGGCACGTGCACGGTACTTCTGTGGCCTTGTGGTTAGTATCTGCCCTGGGAGTGGAAGATTGGGAATTCAATCCCTGGCCTAGTCACACCAAACACTTACTAAAAGGCAATCATTAAAAAAGATGGATTCATGATTCACAAGATTAGTGCACGTCTTGTATTGCACCTAAATTTTGTCTACTTCCATAGACAACATCTTATCCTAAAAACAAACTCCTGGCCACAAAAGGCAGAATTTGTCAGTTAACATGCACACACTGCATTGAAAGTGTGCATGTATAATTTGTCCATTGTTTTCGTTGGATTCACATTGGAACAACTTTGCTGGAAGTAGTTCCTTTTGTTAAAAGTTGTTTTTCAAGGGATTTATGGCGGTTGGAGGCAAAATGCTAAATGCAAATTCTTTGAGTAGGGTATTTTCATACGTAGTGTAAACATGCTATTAATATAATTTACTTCTTAGTTACTTGTCTAGAAAGAATAAACCTATATGTGTAAGATTTCACATTGATTTTATAGAGTCAAGTAATTTTAAACAATGACAGCTGATTATTTGCTATATAGTACAGCCACTTTACTGCTGTAGATGTTTTTCACATACTTTGTCTTGCTGTACAACCTTTGCTGACATCCTCAGTGGCCAGAGATGTTTTGTGGCTCTCCCAACCACACAAATTAGATCAAAATAAACTAGAATGTCTGTTTGGTGATGGCAACAGCCAGAATCGGGCCAAGTGTAATTCAATCCTGATTCTCATCTCAGACATAAGTCCAGATCCAAGCTATATTTATCCATTGCTGATATAGAGAAGGTCACCAAATTAAACTGTATGGGCCCTATCGTGCCTTTAAGTTTGCGTGTCTTTTATAGTTTCTGACCAACACAGTTGTTATTTTCCCGTCCAGCACCCATGTTGTTTAAATAGCAAAGGCACTTGCAGCCATTTCAGCACCCGTGGGCGTTTGAGTCAAAAAATTAGGTGTGGTCAGGCAAATTGTTAGCGCATTGCTACCTTGGAGCAGAGATTGCTCCTAACGCGCAACAGAACACAAACATGAAAAATATTAACAAATAATGCACCACCTTTCTTTCTCATAGGCTACCTAGCAAATGCACCATTATAATAGCAATCCACAAAAAAGCAAGCGCACCTGGCTCTTAAATGGAATGGGAGATGACACTCTGATTGGTTTATTGCATGTTACACCTACAACACACCCATGAATAATCCAGAGACTAAGTAGGCTAGAACCCTTTTGAACCATGCGCCTTGCGCGCCGACCATATTTTCCCCTTTAAACAACTAACTTTAATCAAAAGTGGATTTGGACACGCCCTAAATTCACTTCACCATGGCTTTAGACCGTGGGCTTAGACCGTTAAAGTAGGGCCCTATATGTCCTCAGGTTACACAATGGCAAATCTTTGTTCACATCTCAGTCAAACAGTCTCTCATATGCAGCCCGTGCAGGCTGCATCTGCTTTTGAGGCCACGGAGAGCCAACATCCCCACACATTCTACAGCATCTTCAAACATAGTTCCTTGTCACTAGCACCATGGAGGTTACACTTTTTTTTTTAAGAAATTGGTCTGGAAAGGTTTTTAATAACAGAAGGTGTGTTATTTAAGCAAACCATAAACTGTGTGTTAAGAGTATGGCAAAACTGCTTATTTTATCATTTAAAAAAAATCATATTCCAATTGAATGTCTTCCAAATACAAAAATGTAATCTACATATAGTTGAGAATATAGGCCTATTTATTCTTTGCAAAATTCAAATGCATCCGAATACCGAGAGACTTTTATTAAATAAGTTACAATACACATCTACAATACAGTTTATAGTCATGTAAAGGCTAGTTTGTGTATAACTAAGCAAGTTAACTGCGTATGTCTTTTTAGATAGGCTTGTCTTTCCACTGGAAGTAGGCCTTAATACTGAACTAGACAGAACCTGCCAAAATTAGTCATACACTGTGTAAAACGGACAGTGACTGCAACGATTGATTTATCGTTCACACCTGAAGGTGGAGTGAATAACGACAAAATCCGTGTTTAAACACAATGCAGATTTTGTCGTTTGATTTCTGCACCAGAAATTAGGCTAACCATAACACATTAACTACCACAATAAAAAATATTTACTGGGGTATTATTTAACTATAATACTATATACTACTATACTACTTACTAGGCTATAGCCTCCTTATCCATAAAATAGATAAAATGCATAATTATCATTAGGGGTATAAGAAGCCTATAGCCTAATTCATTAATGATTCAAACCTGTATTTAATACATTCGGAGTTCTCCAAACTGCTAGTGTGTGAGTTGCTGGTGTAGAGAATCCAGTTAGGAGGAGTTTGTGACTCCTCTAGTTTTTCAGGGACCTTACCAAAGCGTTTCTCACTTTGTGAGAGTTGGACGCTGGAGTAGGCTACTACGACGTTAACTCGGATCTGTCTGGACTTTTCTAGCACAAAGTAGTTTCTTGACGAATAAACCGCCCTGGGAAATGAGCCAAACCAATCCACATGTATCCTGTGCAAAATCATGGCCGGGAAAAGTAAGGCAAGAGGACAGTGTATGTTTCTCCCGAACATTAGAGACCGATGCGTGCCGTATCCGTTTCATGAAAACAAGAAACAAAACCGGGTTGCATGAATCCGACCATGCAGATGCAAACGTTTTCGGGTCCGGCCATACCAAGCCACCAGTCTGTAACGTGGAAAAGCATTCCTGTCAGGCAGCTGCGACTCATCACGGAAAGGAGTTTAACGCTGACGCCCGTGTGGCGAGCTGCTCAAATTCTGCCTGCGCCACAATCTCAGAGACTGCGAGGGAGCTTTGCAAAGCTGTTTCTGTTTCTCTGGGACTAGCCATGGAGTCAAGTGACACAAGTGATCTGGAAACGAATCTTGCGCCGTGTATCGCGAATGACCAAATGCGGGGAGATTACCTATTTGGAATCACTTCCTTGACTTGTCCCGGCGCTCAGGCGTCAGTTTCTGACTACAAGTGCCCTGACCGCGATGAGCGACCTCTGCAAAGTAATAATAACAAGCAACTGGTGGAAATGTACAAAAGTTCGGCAGGAAATTCGGCTCTGCATCACCTCATTTCTTCTCGAACCTCGGTTGACGACCAAGCAGAGTTCAGACTTAATGAGGCTGATGACATAACTTCAAAAGCGCTAGACAATCTGGACACGGCTCAGCCCGCTTCCTGTCCCTATGGCCCGTTGGTGCCAGGGAATTTAGCTCATTACGGCCAACGTGTTTCAGAAAGAATGTCTCATGTCTACAAGCCTCCGGGGGCAGGTGAAATTGGGGAAGGCACCGAGGACAAATACGTTGACTATCTCCAAGAACAGTATAGTGTCAAAATAAAATCGGAAGCTCTCAGTGAGCCTGCAGGGACCCTATGGGGAACTAACTATCCTTATAACGAGAACGGCTATACTCCGTTTGGGGGCGCGAGGCAGTGCGTAAATACGCTTAGCGCGGCACCAAACGCCCCGTTCATATGTAACCCATATGAGAGAAGCGTTATGCGCCGCGAACGGCCAAGTCCCGAGCAGTGGTTCCCTGGAGGGATGCTGGCAAGGCCACCCTATCCCACCTCCAGCTACATGAAAAATGAAGTGGGCGACTGGCTGGATGTCTCCTACAACGATGCCAGGTAAGCTTTAACAAGTTACAGACGCACGTTGTCACGAGGATTCCCCTTTCCCCCTTGTCTTGGTTTGTAAATTAACATAAATCATAGAGCATTTTTATTATTATTTCATAATAGTCAGATATGAGTGGAGGCCAAAGGTTGTCAGTAAAATGTTGATTATGTATATAGTATTGTATTGTTGATAAGTGGCAATTCTAAATGTATTTAATCAAAATGTGAAAGGTTGAACAGAAATTCCTAAGGTATTAACAAGTTAATTAGTAGCAGTTTAATGTAACAGAGTTCTTAAATATCGGCAGGGCAGGTGGATCTTATCTCATAACATGACTTGAGGATATCAGTAATATAATAATTCTGTTGTTACAATAAGCTATATTTTCATATGCTATAATATTGCAACATTATATGAACATGTATTATTGTAGAAACAATATTTATTACACTGTACAACCACCTTACTTTCCACATTCTCAGGCAATACTGTTAAAAATTTATTTTCATCTTAAAGAAAACTATTATTTCAATTAGGGAATATTCTATATTCTATATATAATCATCTATTAATACAATTTATGGTGCGATAGTTTACAAAAATGAAAAAATCTTACAATAATAAAAAAGAACAAGGAATTGATGGAGAATACACAATATAACTATAATGGTAAAAATACATCTAAAATAATACTAATTACTAAATACCATTAAAGTGTTTGTAATAGATTTTTAAATACAATAGGTGTTAAACAGGTGTTAACATGACTGACACACAACTCTCATTGTGATGTAGTTTGTTTACACTAACCCATGTACTATAGAAAAGGTTTCACAGATATCAGAACCTTAAGTTGATTGATGACATTTGGAGATAAAGTGCCTATGAATTTAAACAAAGTACCAACAAGTATTTCAATTAGTGCCACTAAAATATTTTATTATTTTACTATATTCTTGTTATATATATATCAATGTGTTGTGAAGATGGTTTGTGTAGAAGGTTTTTTTGATTAATTCATCCAGCCTCTCCTGTCTCTATTTTCATATGGTTTATGTTAAATATCTTTCCTATTTATACAATGGTGTGCTAGTACATAATTTATATTCCTTCAACAATCACAACAATTGTTTTAATTTGTAATATAAATATATGATCAATAAGGCAATCACACTATCCCTATGAGACATTTGACTTTGTATGAACCAGATTTGTAGGCTCATGATTAATAATATTATGAGGCCCAAAAAAGGTTTCACCTTTTTAATATATTCCTTGAAGCCACTTAACACCCTTTGTGACCGCTTCATATCCTAATTGACTTGCTCCCTTCGTAGCCTCAAACAAGCGCATGCTATTTAAGCTTGCCACCTAGACCCACAGGTAAACCCAATAGTATGCAACAAGCATACTAGTTTTAGGTATGGCCTCAAGGCTTCTGGCATATCAGGTGGAAATCTTAAGTAGCTGTGCAGTACTGCCCTTGCACTCTGAACAAGAGGGGTGTGTTTCCAGGCCAGTACTGCCCTACAGGTTTACACCCTATGTTGAAAACAGACTAGCATCTCTGTCTATGTACACACGCCAACTTGGTGTCACTTCCCATTCACAGCAAAGTGCAGCACAGAAAGGATGACTTGTGTTTTAGGACGGTTCTTGCTGTCACGCGATTGGTTGCACATTGTCTGTTGTCTCTGTAATTGATCAGAGCCGTAGGTGTGCAATTTGGATTGGCAGTCTAGTAGGGACCAAACAAGGTTATTATACTTGATAGGCGGGGTGTATGTCAGATTGCAATAGCCGCGTCAAAATAGCGATCTACGTCATGTTTGTGAGAGGAAGAAAGGGACACAGGAAAAACAACAATGGAGGACATCCAGCAGATCTTGTTCTTGCTTCTCGGCAATCAACGGTCTGCAGTGAGTCTAGCTCCACCCTTAAGGTACCGCACCACTGTGCTAGGTAGCCTACCAAAACGGTCCCAAAAAAGTGGTATGGTATGGTACCATTCACAACTTCTGACAATCGAAACAGAAATAATTGCGTACCGTACCTAATCGATTTATATTGCACTGCTCAGTGGAAACAAGCCATTGGTGTTGTGTTTTTTGTGTGTGATGTTTTGAAGCCAGGAGTGTGGCTTTACTGGCATCAGTTTTGGAGGCAAATGGGCATAAACTGCCTCTCTCCATTGGCTGAATAGGTCATGTGACCTCTCATGGTTTTTATCTAAATATCATCTTAATGGAAGAATAATGTACAAACTCACACAGAAGTGAAATTTACGACGGAGTAACAGGGCCAAATTGTAGAAAAAGTAAAGTCATAATATTACAAATTTGTTCTCGTGATATTACAAGAATAAAGTCGTAATTTTACAAGAAAAATTGTTGTAATATTACGAGAACAAATTGGGAGATGTTGCGATAGCCTTGCAGTCGACCACTACCAGCCATTTCCTTCTCTACAAAAGAGGCAATCTCCAAGTCCGTGCGGTTCAAAGTTTATTTTTTAAGGTAGGCCCCAGGAATACTTATGATGATGTGGTGCTGATGTGCCAGGTATTTCGTTTTTTGAAATAAGTAGTATTTGAAGTATTTGTGAAACCTATAGCCTACTGAAGTTTCACACAGGCGAAAGGCTGCTCTTCTGATATTTCCCCTCTATAAAAACATTATTCCTAAAATTAGGACTTTATTCCAATAAAAATACTTTTTTCTTGTAATATTTAAAAAAAATTCCGTAATATTATGACTTTTTCTATCGTAAAATTATGACTTTGACCTCGTAATGTTATGACTTTTTTTCTCTGAAAATTACGACTATTCTCATAATATTACGACTTTTTTTTCTCCGTAATATTTGCCTATGACTTTATTCTGGTAATATTACTACTTTATCTTGTAATATTACGGCTATATTTTTGTAATCCTAGCCTACGACTTTATTTTCGTAATATTACGACTTTGTTCTCGAAATCTCAGATTTATTTTTCTAATGGCCATAATACTCCGTTGTAGAAATTAGCTATTGAACTTCGTATGGGGAATTTTTTTTTACTTACTTTATATTCCTCCAGAAGATGTTGAGTGACATCCCTTAGACATCTATTCATTATGAGACTTTTCTTTGAAGCTAATTCCCTAGTGGCCAGTAGAAAATAGCATCTTAATTAATTTCCAAATCTGTTTCTACTTTGAGGAGTTATTCTTCCTGATTGGTTTCAATTCAATTCCACTTTCTAATTCAGTTTAGTTTTAGTTTTTTCATTTTGTTTAAGCTATTTAGTTTTTATTTTCATTTAGTAATTTTTTTTAGTGTGAAAAGCATGGGGTCCAAAAAATAAAATAATTATTTTTTTTAGTTACATTATGTATTACAGTTTACTAAACTGTTTTTATCATGTGTTAGTTTACTATAATAATAATCAAATAAATAAAAGTCAGTTTCAGAGAAAGAGGGGACAGAAGCACGTACTGATAACTGGAACAACTCACATGCACTTCCCTCCACTGATACCCTCGATTTTGAAACCTTCAGGAGCCTTAACATTATGGCTTCCCCAAATCCTCCCTTGGACTCTGCCCAGAAGTGTTCTCTACTACTTTTCCCCGCACGTACATTTAGAATTAAAGGATGATTGACACCTACGGCTTCACTTGGGTTAGGGTTGGCTTTGCCTGGCGAGCGGTTCAAGAACCGAATTATACCAACAATCACAGGCTGAAGAGACGGCAGAACTTCAGACCTGACATGACCTGTGTACAGGCTGTTAGACATAAATCAACAGTAGCCTTTGCTCATGTAGGACAGTTATGCCAACAACTCAATGTGCATGACTGCTCCTACCAATGTTGTAGTGACGTATAATACGGAACGTCTTTCTCATCTCCTGTACATTTCCATAGTGTGAGCTGCACCAGGCATCTATATTTTTTAGGGCGGAGCTACTTGCCACACATCTTGATTGCTTTAGAAGCTGGCATTGCAGTTAACTGTAATACGTAAATTGTAAACTGTAAATTCTGACCATCTGAGTAAACTAGTAGAGGATGTGGCCACAAATCCAGGGCAGTTAACTTGAATGCAGATACACTGTTAATGCTTATAAGGCTCAGAAGGCAGCTAAGTGTAAGCAGGCGTCTTCGTATCGTATGCATTATCAAGCTTGTCTGTGTCATGTGATCAAGTGAATTCGAGGGTTAACACTGAAGATTCTAACCACAACACTTGGTCTTGGATATGGACCTGGCAATTTCTTAATCTGGTTAAATCCAAGATTAAATTCCAGTGTTGGTAATGTGCAAAATAAAGATGTGTTGTTCCAACTCAGCAGGTCTGCTTCTAAAGGAAGAAATTAGATTTGAACTAATTCAGTCTAATTCACTAATTCAGAACTAATTCTAAATTCAGAACTAATTCAGAACTAATTCAGAAAGTCATCTTTCCCAGTTTTTACCAGTAGACAGGGAAATGTAAAATACACACTTTCTTGTTGGAAGTACTCCTGCTCTTTGAGTAGTTTTTCAGGAGTAGTTTTTCTAATGTCTGAATAAAACTGGCATCTAGAATAAAGATCTGTTGAGTAGTAGCCATATTTGTATTGTGTTTTTCCCCCTGTAGACTTGAGGAAAATGCATCAGGACAGAAACACTACAGTGTCCATGTTTCCCAGCTGACACGAGAGCCTTTGCTTTCTGTAAATAATTGCAGTTGGGCAGAGCACAATTTGGACTCTCCCAGAACTATTTAGTTATAACACTGGGTTCTGAGGGAAATATGGTTCCCCAAGCAAGAACACATGTGTGAGCCTGAAAGAACCACGCAGAATCTGTTTGGTATATAGTCACGTTATATTATAGGTACTGTAGTCTCTAGTTGAAACAAAAATAGTCTGTGGCCTCCTCTTTTTAATTCAGGCATACACTGGGTAAAATTTAAGGTGAATTCACATCCAAACCTCCCTCCCTTCCAAGCCTAGTTTGTCGCTGCAAGCCTTTGATGGATCTGCTTCCATGTCTGTGATTACCTGTGCATTTATTCCATGTTATCAACTGTTATCTGCTTTGTGAACCAGTCAGTAAACAGCCATCATGCTGGCTTGTGGGCGGCTGTGGCTATTATTGCCTGGAATACATAAAGGAGATTGACCTGGTTGGAACTGTTTCTGAACTAGCTAACATTGAATAAGGGTACAGCTTGTTATATCTGTACCCATTTTCCAGTAAAAGGGAAGTCCATCTTTGGTGAGCCTTTCCTAAGATCTTGAAGAGATTGCAGTCAAGTGCAGTCAGGTAATAAGCCTGTGTACTGTGTGGTGACATAAAGATGTTTAATGTTCTTACTGAGATTTGAACAGCCTCACCCTGGATCTTCTTAGTGTCTGATAAATATGCTGAACTGTGTCACATTGTTTGAAGGTGTTCTGGGTGTGTTCTACTGCCTATATACACTCCAGCAGAATACCGCTATTACATATTTTATACTTAAAGGCCCTACGGATTAGATTGTTGCATTAAATGGTCATTATGGAGCAGAGTTTGGCTCTGTGTTGTACGTAGTGAAAGATGACACTATCGCTGTCCAGGAG
This sequence comes from Percopsis transmontana, assembly GCA_025447815.1. Classification (NCBI taxonomy): domain Eukaryota; kingdom Metazoa; phylum Chordata; class Actinopteri; order Percopsiformes; family Percopsidae; genus Percopsis; species Percopsis transmontana. Next base: position 1,372 of record JAOEHI010053339.1, on the reverse strand, counting down.
CCCATGCTTTTCCCATGAACGTTTCTGCTTACCGGGGGTTGGATCACCCCTAAAAATCTCAAGGCTGCTGACGTTTACATTTGGCAGCTCACATTTGCTGCCATTTACCGATACATTTTGTTGTGCGTTTCTAACCAATTACATTTTGTTTCAGTAAAAGACGTTGCTACCTGGCAAATAAGTCAACTTTTTTTTATATTGTTTTTTATTTTTATTAAAGGAATGCTGGCAGATAGTGTAACAACGGGAGAGCCCCGCCCCTCCGTTCTAGCTCGCCGGTGTATTGAACCACAGGCCGGCGGTCGTCCATTCATCCGGCGCACCTTCTATTACGCACACATGTCCCGCATGTACCTGTTTTTTTGATAGACTCTGCTGTGAGAATTAAATATACGCTGGGTACGCTTCGTTACCGTTTGTCTTTTCTGCACTTGCACTCGTCACCCTCGCACTGTGACAGATAGCATCTGTCATTTGCCAGAAGGAGCTTTAAAATTAACACTGACAGTGGTAATGCTATAAATACCTAATTTATTAAAATGGGAATGTATACTCTTTTGGAGATATAGACTACCTGTTCTTTACTGAACAACTATCCTGTCTCTCCCACCTGCGTTGTACCAAGAAGGGACTGTTTTCACGTAACTCTTTCATACATCACTCAATTCTCATGTCCAGATTCAGGCCGTCGCTCATTACTGTTATGATTTGAGCGACAAGAGCAGCTGTCATTCTTTAGTAGTGGGAAACAAAACATGTTATGTCCTGTCCATTGTGCACTCCAGACTTAGATATGGCTGACAGTGGAGAGGCAGTCATATGCTTTCCTCTAGTCTTTGTCAGCCAATTAGTTTGCCTTGTTTTTTGAAATAAATGTAGATGTAAATTGAATGCTATTCTTTCTGTGCTTGAGAGCAAGAATTTTACTAAAATATCCCCATCCTCTCTAAATGTTTTTCCTTGAATTTCGAAGCAATAACCATTAATACTATCGGATAGTCTGTTCTAGAATCTGTAGATAAAGGTACAATGGAGCTGCTATAGTTAGGCCCTGTCCTTGTCACCATTACATAGAGCCTTGACACCTTAGTTGCACGTCAGTGAGATATCGTTATGTCTGCGCACTCTCCAATCTGTGTTCAAGGCTGTCGTTAGGCGCCCATTTCGTCCCCCTGGAGTCTGGTGCCACATCTTTCCCACACTCTCCTAAATCATCATAGTCCTTGCCTTGGTCTAACTGGAAAGCATCCAGAGTTTTTTTTAACACTGGGGGATATACTGTATATCAAGGAGTCAGGACGGGGGGGGGGGGGGGGGGGGGGGGGGGGGGGGGGGGGGGGGGGGGGGGGGGGGGGGGGGGGGGGGGGGGGGG
>JAOEHI010053338.1:0-15348 GCA_025447815.1 Percopsis transmontana | reverse complement strand
CACACACTCACCGTTCACACACTCACCGTTCACACCCACGGGGACGCAGCTTGCTGTGATGTTCCCCGTCTGCCCAGACATGGGTTTTAAATGCATAACATTATTTGATATGCTGGAGAGGTTATACAAGGTAATGTTCAACAGTAGACTGATACTAAAAGGTACTGCTGTACCCAGCTGTTCAAAATTATACAATACCAGCTCTTTATTAATACCAGATTTCTGTTAACTTAATTTCTACAACAATAAATTGATAATAAAACAGTATAAATGTAGTGTAAATACCTATCCTCTGATGCCCATTTTAATTTTAATGTGAATATTTTCTAGCTTCTTTAGTCCTCTATGACAGTGACATTAATATCTTTAGGTTGTGGACCAAACGAGACTTTTGAGGACATCACCTTGGACTTTATATTGACCAGACAACTGATCAATTAATCTTGAAAATGTGTGTTCAATTCAGTTTAGATTAATTGATAGGTGTTCAGTTAGTTGATGTAAGCGATTTCACCCCTAAAATGGAACATTGCTTATTTAGTAACAAGTCTGGCCATATTTGATCTGCATCCCATCACAGAATAACACTGTATAACTGTTCCTTCGTTAAACACGGAAGACAGACGGAAGTCAGGCGATTAGGCAAACAATCCAAACAAGGCAGGGCAGGGAATCGTAACCGATACACAGGTAGATAAATCCGTAAAGCAGGAAAAAGCCAGAATGCCGATAAAGGCTCGATGAAACAACTGAGCTACAAGAACGGAGCGTTTACTTCGCGAAATGCTGTCGTTAACAAGGCTTTTTATAACTTAGGGTGAAGCACAGGTGTTCGCACTCAGTACTCCGGCGAACTCTAGCGCGGGCCTGGCTGGGAAGTGTAGTCCTCGTCTGCCATGTAGGCGGCACTATATTCTGAGAACTACCGCTGCGAGTTCGCCGCGACGTAACACATGTGCTTCATACTTCATGAAGATGAAGCATATAATCATAATTTAAAAAAAAATCTGTAACATTTATGGGAATAGATGGTTGCCATATCATCTATTCCCATACTTCAACACTTCCAGTGTTGAAGTATGCCAACCATCTATTCCCATAAATGTTACAGCAAAGTATAAAAAGCACAGCAAAATAAAAAGCACAGCAAAACAGCATTAGAAATGCATATAATAATCAATAATTTACCTGCCAAAAACCAGCTAGAGGCCAATGTCTAGTTTATTAAACCACAGTGGAATTTTTAAAATGAAGAATTCCTTTCTGAACACCTCCGACAGTGTGAATAAACACTTTTTATAAAACCTAATTTTTATCGAACAAAAACGCCATTATTAGTTAACTATATTACCGTTTTATTGGGGTATATAGCAGATTCATATATCATATTTTCACTAATTCAAACATCGCAATAATATATTTTTCCTAGTTCTGGGTACAATCAAATGCAGCATATCTACATTTGATTACTTTTAATGAATTATTAACTGTTTAGTAAAAGTAATCTTACCACTCTCAGAGGTTGCACAAATTGCGCAAAAATATCTGTGAACTGTGACTTAGCCTTAGGACATTTTATTGCACAAAAGCGCTGTCCATTACACATGCTGCGTTGTGATTGGTTAATTCAAAAGGTTGGCTGATTAACGTACGGGGAATACAGGGAGTCGAAAGCAGCCCGAAGGAAGAGAAACACCGGCTCGTAAAAGAAGGTAAGTTAGTCTTTGCTAAGTTTAATTTTATAATAAGAAGTTTTTTATTTGGGTTCTGAAACCTTTCGAAGAACCTGGTGCACATATATTGCATATGCTAAGGATAGTTAGCCTTAAACCTTGACCACAATGTACTTGTAAATGTTAGCTAACTATTAGCTACTGCAGCATGGTAGGGGAGAACCTCTGAAAACCTGCGGGGATGCCCGTGACCTTGACTGTATTACTCGTTCAGAGGGTGTAACGTTAGGGGGCTCATCTTCTAACCTACACCTCCAAGATGACCTCATAAACCTCACAAGGATGTCAGTGAAGGTACCTATCAAATGAAACTAGACCAGGCAGGTTATTGGGGGATAAATAGTGCTCCAAAGGTAGGATACTTTTGCGAGGGAAAAACTGTCATTGTCATTTTCAAATTGGTGAAAAATGGGTTGTGTGGGTAAGTTACCTGAGGGTTTCCCCTTTGCAGACTCTTATGTTAATAAAGTGCAAACACCTTTTTTATGTTCCTTTTTTTTGTATGAAGTTAAAAGTGCAGTTCTTACTGTGAAATATCTAAATCACAGCATGAATTTTTCCTGGTTGTTCCTTAAAGTATTGGTGTCTTTTTCCATCTTGTCATTGACAAATTCTTCAGTGCAGAGGAGTCTCAAAATGCAGTGGCATTTGGAAAAAACGGAAAGGTGCCAGAGGGGAAAGCAGTCCTGGACAAGTCCAAAGTCGATGGGATAAGTACGGTAAGTACATTGCTCATTTGGTTGGTGTGTGTGTGTGTGTGTGTGTGTGTCTTTGTTCACCCATTTAGACTTTTTTGTTTTATTTTACATTTCTTTTATTTACTTCACCATGCAGAATAGTTGGCAATTATTCAATAGTTTAATAAAATCTCTTTACAAGGGTTGTTTTGTCAACAAAGCTTGAACGACTAAGTACAGATTAATATAAATTATTCAAACTAAAGAAGCACAAATTCCCTCAGTTTTCTGTTTAATAATTTTTTGCCTCTTCCTCTTCATTGTCATGGTGTTATCTGCCCTAATTTGGCCATAGTTTCTGATAGAGGGGTGAATCTTCACTGATCTCATGATTCGATACAATTTTCCTGTCAATGATTCGATTCAATATCATGATGCGTCACCTCCTTTTAAATATTACTTTACTGCACATGGTTTTCATCAAAAATTTCAAGCAGTCTGAGATATACATATACATATATATATATATGTGTGTGAACTCCCTTTTTTTATTTTATCTGCTCTAAAAAAGGACACTTTCAGAATGTAGTCTTAACACTGGAGACAACAGGGATGCCATAAAACTGTTAAGAAGTTTGGAAACTATATAATTCCCTGAACTTTGGTTTCATGGTAGAGTGCAGGTATAACCGTTTCCCATTTATTATATAGACTATGGTGCCCCACCATGGTCTAATTTCCTCTGCTATAGTTTCATAATGTGTAAATATTGTACTCTTCTCTCCAACATTGTATTTTGCGCAGTGGCGTCAGCAAAGCCTCTCTCACTCTCTCATCCTGCTGAAAAAGTCAGACAGAGACACATTCAGAAAACTAGAGGTGGAGAGAGACACACGGGGGCCAGAGTAAGGGCTAATTTAGTGTAGTCAAATTTTTTTCATCTTGCATTTGGTCTCCCTCTATTATCTTTAACACAAAATAATTATGTCAGTTGGATGAGCCATTACTACTTCAAGGAAAAACATACATATGCCTCTAGCAATAAGGCCAAGCCAAGATTGAAAGGTATATAGCAGTTGTTAAAATTATGTTTAGTGTAATGCAAGGTAGTGGTACCTTGCATTTGTTAGACAAAACCCAAACATCACTTTAATATACAGGATAAGCCACATTGCCTGCAGCTGTCAACTTCATTGAAAACTTTTCTTAAACTGCACTTTATGCTAATAAACATCAGTCACTCAATACAATAAACAAATTGCTCCAAATAAACAAAACTAAATAAGTAATCAATGTGGCAGAAACAGTTTGATTTATCAGTATATGGAGGGGAGAGGGGCTTTGTGTGGTTGCAGCATGAACTGATGTTCAGAAAACATTAAGTAATTACAAGATACAACACTAAGAACGTTAAAATTTTCAGTGCAAAAATTGGAAATTGACTATTTCACTGGTAACAATTTAGTAATGATTTTTCAACACCACTGTTATTGTATGTAAGGAGGATTCATCTATAATTTGTGTGTTCTTTTATTCTTCCAGCCTACATCATGGGCTGTGGCACACTGGATGGATGGACACCAGTTGAGAAAACTAAGGTAAAAAAAAGCCTTGATAAACAAATGCTGCATGAGGGCCACAAAGACTGTAAATTCTTGAATGTGGCACACCAGAGGGATGGACATTTGTTGAAAAAGTCCTAACATACAAATGTTGCATGAGGACCTTGAAGACTGTAAGTTGTCAAATGTTGTAAGTTGTACAGCTGTGCTGAACACTGTTCTAAATACATAGTCTTTAGTGAGAAGATGTACATTTATAGTTTAGAATTTATAAATGATGACTGGGACAAGTTCTTGCTGTCTTAACCTGTTAAAGTTTTAACCTGTTATGTGAGGGGTATGAGGGTGTAGCATACTGCAAAACTCAAGTACATTTGTATAATTTCTATCGCTCAGTTCTTCATCTCTCAATTTACCAGTCTATGTACACTACTAGTCAAAAGTTTGGACACATTTTCCTCATTCAAGTTAAGGGGAAATTGTGTCCAACCTTTTGACTTGTAGTGGGTGTTCATCAATCATCTATTGTCACAAGCGAGTGAGGGTGGCTGGACTGTGCTGCTGTTCCCTCACTCAAGCTCAATGATATTACAAGATGAGATAGACCAGGACTAGGTTGTTCAGGATAGCCAGTACCTGTTATTGTACCTTGAATGCTATCTGAAGAGATCTCCATTGTAAATTTTTTATTTTTTTTTGCCAAGGTTATAGCCCTGTCATTGTGAGAAAAAAAATCAGTAATATGCAGGGCATTGCTCTTTGTTGTGTAGGGTAAACTTGGCCATTTTAATAAAGAGTTTATTTGTTTCAGCATTTGTGAAATTGTCCTTACATGGAGAAGAATGTATATACAGTATAGTAAGTGTGTGTGGGTGTGTGTGTGTGTTGCATGGCTCACATATTACTCCATAGTATCTCTAGTAATGCTCATTTTCTTCTCCTAAAGACAAGAAATAAGCCATCAATGAGACTGAGCAAAGTATCTCCCTCAAGTCTCAACTATGACTCCTGCTGCTAATTGCTTGTCTCACCTATTTCTTCTAGTGAATTTTAGGAGCATCATATGAGAAAGAGGTCAGACAACATTGAAACTAAAATTAGGCTGAAATGATAATCACAATTTTGTCTCCTGAGCTATAGAAGAGTAACCATTGAGCAATAAAATTTTCCTCTGGGTGTTCTTTTCAACTGCTGTTAATGTGCGAGAGCCATAGGCAATGACCCTACGTCTTGCTTTTGATAGAGTACGCTCCCAAGCCTTGGTGTGATGCATCTGTGTGTACAATAAATGGCTTAGCGAAATCGTGAAACCTAGCACAGGTGAATGGAGCAAACAATCAGCTGTTGGTGCTGGTCAGTCCATGTGATTGGCTTGTTTGAGGGTACAACATGACTCACTTTCTTTGGTTTTGTCTGTTTTCTTTTGTCAGGAATTTCAGTTGGGTCCGCTTTCAGAAGGTCATATAGAAAACTAGCCTTCCTAGAGAAGTCTTTTATATACTGCCTGTAGTAGGTGAGTAAGCAAAGTATTTTTCAGAGCTGGCCCACATCCCGTGGTCCGGTGTCTTTCAATGCTCTGACTGCTTCAAAATCGTCTGGATCAACTCTGAATAACACTTTTTCCTGGAGATCAAAAAACTCGCATTAGGAAACTTTGGGGAGTCTCTTTGCTATGCTGGGCTTCTGAAGCTAGCTGCTTGTAGAGCTCAGTGGCACTTTTTTCTTTGAAGTGGGAGTGCAGAATGCGTCTGAGGGCGGGAAGAGTTAGGTCGGATTTTCCTTCTAAGTAGCTGCATTGCTGTAAGCCTGGAGAGATAGCCCTGATAACAGTATCTAGTATTTCTATCTCAGGATAGCCCCTATTTAGTCCATTTTCAATCTCTGACCTGGTTTGCCTATTTTACCGGAGATTGTAAAATCTTTGCGCCACTGTGGGCTTGGGTGAGGCTGAGCACCGGTTAAGGGCTGCATATTCACTGGAATATTTGTAGTGATTGATGACTGGGGCAGGGGATCATAAACACTAGTATTCAACATAGAATTCTGCTTGATTCCCACTTCTAGTTTGTTTCCAGTTCTTAGGTCCTCTATCGCCTCATGTTCAGTTTGTACCATTTCGACACAGATGCCACCGACCACCTCTGTAATTTTCTCTTTTAGTAGCAACAATGCTGACATGCCACCATCTTCTAGCTTGTTACTTCCTCTCTTTCAAGATATGTCATAACACGGAGAAGCAGGATTTTCCTTGAACATCTGAAATGGCCAAAAAGCCACAAAGTTCCAATAGATCTCTAGTCAGGGTGTGTAACAACACGGAAGTTACCTTTGAACTGGAAGGTATTGACTTACCGATTATCTCTGATTGGCCTTGGGTAACGTGTCCTCACCCACCAACTTCCAGCCCTCCTCGAACAATACCTTTTCTGCTGCAACCTGCCTGGGTTGTGGTAAGGGGATTTAGCTGGCTCAGAATTCAGCTGACAGGCTTTGGACACCGGACTCTGAACAGCAATCCCAGCAGTGCCTCCAAATGTTATTCCCCTGAAAACGGGAAGAAATAATCACACGAGTGATGCAGTGTTTTTTCTCAGTCACAGCTTTACTCCAATGAAATTTTTTTTAATCAGAATCAGGTTTCAAAGCATTTTAAACAAACTCGCCAAATGTATAACCTTATCTTGTTAAACAGTCACAATACTGTATAACAAAATTGTTTCTAACTTACATACAACAATGCAAAATGCATTATAAATTGCGTACGTATAGATTAACAGTCTACATAAAATGGCGATTGCACTTGATGTGAGTCGGGCTCGTGCCTGCTCTCATCCACAACCCACAAAGCATTACAACTTTCTAATAATTTTGGTTCTTTACAGACTTTCTGAAGGACTGAACACACTTTGTCTCGTGGACCTGATGAAAATTCACCCCAGCATCTTCAAGGAGGTGTTTTCTTAATCTGAGAGGCCTCTAAAGACTACACACTTAATCTCCTTGTTCATAGCAACACTGTCCCCTCCTGGAAGCAACCCGTGGCGACTGGAAAAGAGAGTGGAAGGGTACTGGAGAGACTTCCTTCTAGATGTTGAAGGTAAATAAAGGATTCACTCTTTTTGCAGAGAATTGCAATTTTGTTTGAGTGACTCTGACTTGCTGACAAAAACCTGCACATCATCAGATGTTAATTATTGTATTAACTCATTATTTCACAGATGGTGTGTTTGAGATCACAATGAGGCAAATTTTGGTGTTTGCCTCTGGAGCTGACCGAGTACCTGCTCTTTGTTTTTCTCCTCACCCAACGCTGAACTTCATTCACGACACCGGACGGAAGTACCCTGAAGCTAACACCTGTCCTGTAAATTTGAAACTTCTATCCTTGACACAATTCACCAAGTTTATGTGTGATGGCATTATTCAAGCTCCCACTTGACATCTGGCATGCTCGGATTTGATACTGATATAACCTTAACTTGCATATAACGACACTGGTCATAAAAGAGTCCACGCTTCGTACTGATGTCCATATTCAAATTAATTCTTCCTTGTGTATCTTGGAACACTGTGAAAACTAGAAGATAAACAAACGGTTTAAAGCACAAAGCTTCATAAGAAAACGATATTCACATTTCCTATGCAGATGAAATACTACATGTCTTACATTCACTCAAACAAAGTTACCAGTGTTTACCAAGGTAAATTGATCATTATTTTTGTGTTCGGCAGCTGTTGAATAGGCTACTTGACGGGAGCATAAAAAGTTCTGTTATTTAACTGCCTTCTCTCATCTCTGGCGCTTCACCGCGCTTCCCTCAAAACTTCCGGGAGTCAATCATGTGATTTGCAAAAAAAATTCTGAATCCCAAATAAAACATAAAAAACACTTTAAATCGGTCTATTACCCACAATTGCAATGGACAAGGTGAATTATATATGTAAAAGGAAACGGATTTATGATCGCGCTCATATAACTTCCGGCATTGTCATGGAAAAAGGTTTATACTACCAGCGGCAGCTACATTTCATACAAACTTTTTTTGGCGATGTAACATAACCTTACTGATTGTTTTTAAAGAAGGAGTTGCAGCCTGTGCTGGAGGGGGGTTTCTGACTGGTCAGTAACTGTTAGCGGTGGTGGGTTTGAGTACCGGGTGGTGACTGGTCCGATTTGAAACGGGTCACTGGAATGTATTCTGTATTCCCCCCACAATGTAGCTTCAAGTTATGCTCAGTCATGCTCCATTCAGTTGTGCTCAAGTGGATACAGATTGATGGGAATGCAACATTTAAATGTAATTAAATTAGTTTGTCAAAAATGTGCCATTTTGTTTTAATTCCTCAGACTAGAGACCCTTAAGAGGAGCATCAGATGGGCAAGAGGGAGGATTCTCCAATTGGATGATGCAGATGAACGTATTCCATTAGTGACCAGTTTTATTGAACTTGTGCAATCAGCTTTGTCAACTCAAGAAGGTATTGACTTTGATTCATACAGTGGGCCATCGCTTTTGTCAGTCGAACTTTATGAACAAGTAAATACAATTCAAAATGCTTTCCATTGGATGGCATAATACACACAAAGGAAGAGGAAAACGGTAATGAGACCAAAAAAATGTATAGGAAATAACTGCCGCATAGAATAAAAAGATTAATACATAATCCAGGATGATTACAAACATCTAGTCAATGTAATTTAAAGTAGGCTACGTTTTGAGGTTGGGCTTGATAGGGCAGTGTCACACCTAGAGATTACATCATGCATTATGTAAAGGCTTTCAAGTTTGGAGACGCTTAAAGGTGGACTTGTTTTTTACATGCTTAGTCCACTGCCGTATGTGTCCTGACTTTAGATGGCTTGACTGACTGATTTAGGAGCTAGGTCTGACTAATAGGATTGTTAAAGTGCCTGTGATTGTACAGGTGCTTATAAGCTAATAAAAATTTTGGATTTGAAAGTGTTCAACAAAAAATGACTCAACCTCAAAATAAATACCAAAGCAAAATAAGGTGTGAGCGTGTGGTAGTAAAACTAAAACTGCTTGCCTTCGCAACCAATTACACACTGACTGACTTCATCTTAATTCATAATTAAAGTACTGCCTTTGTAGTTATCTTTTACAAGCAAATACAAATATGCTCCCAATACATATTGGCCAGGGGGTCATTACATGCCATGTTTTTGATAGTCTCTTGTAATGTGTCAGTACAGTACTTCAGGCAGTACTTCATCTCAGGCTGATATAAATCCTGACTCTGTTAACATAATTGCCTGACTAACCAAAACCATTTATAATCTAAACACTGGTGGGGTGCAGTGTACAGCCTGGACAGCTACACTGTTCTGTTGTAGTGGTTGATTTCAGGGAATAAAGTAAGATGGTGGGTCGTACCACTCGAGGGTAAATACCAGGGTAAGCTAATCAGGCAGCCAGCTCATCTGTGGAAAACCCTCTTGGAACAAAGAGGTTGGCTGGCATCATCCCTCAATAGTTGATCTATCTGTGTACATGATATGCAAGTTTCTTTGCACCTTTAGTAGCAAATGATTAATTTGCTGTATTGATAGGTTTGCAGCAGTGGTAACTTATGACTTCATTCCTATGCTTAGACAGTAATTGTGTTTAAAGGTAAACTATATTTAAAAAGGCTAAAAAACTCCAAAGTAAGACACCGCAATCAACATCTCTTTATAAAAAAGGAATATCCCTGCACCTCCACAACTTCACCTGTATGAGTGTAATAAAATATAGCCCTAATCATGAGTGCTCAATCCTGTCTGCTGTGTCGATTTAAATTGGCCTTATAAAATACATGGACAGTCTTAATTTGATCTTTGGAATAGTGGCTGACAGGCATGCATATTAGTTCATATCTTGTCATGTATTCTCTTTTGGCAGCCTTAGAGACCTCCGGGTATCTAGCCCGTCGGGACAGGTGATTTTGGACGATCCAGCTACCTAATCACTGAACACCTGAGATTCCTGCTTTCATGTGGATTTGTAACTATGTAATGGAATTTTTATTTGAACTAAATACTGTGTTTTACCATTCTATATGTATAGACAGATGTAAGCACACAGTATAATGTGAGATGTTTGGGATTCTGACTGCTCCAGGATGTAAGCTGCCCTTGCAAATCGATTACTTGCCCTCTGCTATGCTCAAAATGTCTTCCAGATGTCTCTTCCTGATCTAATGACCTATGAGGGCACCACATAGAGAACCTATTGAATGACCTTTCACCTTAACCCTGTTGCTTTGTGTATAAAAGGGTAGCCCAGACTTCAGTAATTTGAGTCCTTCTCTTCTCAGACTGCTCGCGGTACTCATTGTGAACGGCTCATCCTTTTAAAGGATTATTTAATAAAGGCAAAGACCAAAAATCTTGTTCCAGTGTGGTATATTACTAATTTTTCTATAACAGCAAATTGCTGAAATCCTGGATGTATCAGTCAGTACAGTTAAACGAAGATTGAGGTATGAACAACAGTTACAAGGCATACACACAATATATTTTCCTTAAATTACAAGGCTAAAGTTTAAATGATTTGATTCAAAATATTGTGTTCCTTTGTCAATTTAACTAGATTTTTGTTTTCTATATTACTATATGTTCAGTGAAATGCATAGACATTTTAAGATGGCAGTGGGTGTCTATAGGTCAAAGTAAAGTGGAATAATGTAAAGTTCAATATCGTAATGTAATGCATATACTGTAGATCAGACATTACACTTGGTCGTTCTGAGCATGAAAACCAATGGCCATATTCTTAACATTACAAACCAATAGTTTGGCTTAGTTTTTTGAGGAAAAACTTTCTTGAGGATAACGCATTTAACTTTTAAACATGTATTTCCAAAGTGTTTTTTTCTTCAAGGGTGTTATTTCTGAAGCTGCTATTATTATTAATGCTGTTATCTTTAGCAGACGTTTGTGTAACATGGTCACGTTCAGTAAAATGCAAAAACACTTAAATTGAAATTGAGTTTTTTTCTCTCCTAGGCGGTTCAACTTGTCCTACCTGATGAGGTATGCACGTCTTTCTAATGCAGAACTTGATGAAGTGGTCCGGCAGTTGGTTGGAGAAAATGAAGAGATGGGAGCAAATGCCGTTTTTACCAGACTAGCTGCTATGGGTGTTAGTGCAGAGAAGAAGAGAGAGAGAGTTTGATTCGAGTGAATCCAGCTGGAGTGAACACAGCATTGTCTCACCGACCGCACTGGAGAACCTACAGTGTTGCAGAACCCAACTCGCTGTGTCACATAGATGGGAACCACAAGCTCATTAGGTATATGCGGAAGATAAATTGGTTAGTGAGACTAAACACTCAACAGAATAATTTACAGGGCTCTACAGTGCAAGCATATCACTCACTTTTATGAGGGAATATTCTGCATGCAAATTTGAATTTGTTTTTGCTGTACTGGTGTAAATGACTTGTAGATATGTACGGTGTTTTTCTTAGTCTATTGAACTGTCAACAGGTTTTTATAAATTGAGATGTCCTTTGTTATGTTACTTAATTACTTAGTTTTCTGTGTCTGTTTTGTATTCTATTTGATGCACTGACATTATATTAGTGTTTCCCATACATAATTTATTTGTGGCGGTCCGCCACAATATCAACGCTGACTACCACAAATTTTATATATATTTTTTTAAATTGATACATGTACATCCTATTTGACTGTAGAGTTGCGCGCAGCGCATATATTCGCTCAGCACCTCCTCTATGGAACGCTCGCTATCTCCCCCTCTCTCTTACAAACACATTGACAGCTGAAACGTCTGTAAACAGCCCCTCCTCTTTGTGCAGTCTGAATCAAAACATGATTATGCGCTGGAGGAAGGGTTGTTGCCAGCTTTTCCGTGCAGAAAAGTTAGTAAAAAGAAACTCCAGCTTTGTCAGGAAACTGTTAAGTATCTAGGTTATTGCCTATCAGGAGAAGGCAGACACCTAGATGAGGAAAGAAAGCTATCTTACAAGCACCAAAACCCATGACTAAGAGACAAATGATGTCATTCCTAGGAATGACCTATTTCTGTAGGAGCTGGATCCCTGACTTTGCAGCAAAAACAGCTCCATTGACTAATTTAATATATGACCAACCTTTGGCAGCGCTTGATAAGATAACATGGACTGCTGAAGCAGAACAGGCTTTTGTAGTAATAAAACAGCTCATCCGTACTAGGACTACCTAATTACTCAAAGCCTTTTGAACAAACTGTAGATTGCAAGGACGGATACATGACTTCAGTTTTGACTCAGAAACATGGTGATAAAAATAGACCTATTGCATATTATTCTTCTAAACTAGATCCAGTTGCTAGAGCCTTACCAACATGTGTGCAGGCAGTGATAGCAGCCTCTATGGCTGTACAGGCATCAGCTACAGTGGTACTGTTTCATCCAATAATTCTCAATGTGCCCCATGCTGTAGCAGTAATCTTGTTGCAGAACAAAATTGCCTTCTTATCACCATCAAGAAAACTTTCATGTATGGCAGATCTCTTATCACAACCTCATTTGACAATTGAGAGATGTACAACTCTCAACCCCTCGACCTTACTACCCATTGAGACTGACGGGGAAAAACATGACTGTATACAGGAAATACAAGCCAGTGTGTTAACCAGACCTGACCTGTATGATGAACCTTTTTCAAACCCTGAGCTAACTCTGTTTGTAGATGGAGCCAGCAGGAAGAACCCACACGGCACCAATGCAACAGGGTTTGCTGTGGTAACAAAAGACAGGGTTATGACAGCTAAAGCTTTACCTAAGAACTTTTCAGCACAAGCTGCAGAGCTGGTAGTACTAACTGAGGCATGCAAACTAGCTAAGGGAAAGACAGCAGTAATATATACTGACAGCCAGCATGCATTCTCCACAGTACACATGTTTGCACAACAATGGAAAAACGGGGGTATGATTACTTCAACAGGGAAAGATATCAATCAAAAAGACCTTATTCTAGCCCTATTGGAAGCAATAAAGTTACCTCAGAAACTGGCAATATACAAATGTGCGGCTCATACCAACAGTAGATTCTGTTTCATTAGGAAACCAGAAAGCAGATGAGGAAGCTAAAAAAGCAGCACAAGGCACACAGATGTTATATGTGGAACCACAACCACAGTCTCTAGATATACTTAGAGATATGCAAAAATCTTCCATCACATCAGAAGTACAGCTATGGGAAAAGAAAGGCACATGCAAGAACAGTTAACAAATTTATACCTGATCTGAAGGGAAACCAATATTACCTAAGAACCTATACAGATATGCTGCATTATTGAGCTACGGGCAATGCCATGTCTCAAAAGGAGTAATGGTACAGTTAATAGAACAAACATTCACAGCCTATGGCTGTACAAATTACTCTAAAAAAAATTGTCAAGCATGTATAATCTGTATAAAATATAATCCTCAAGGTAACCTAAAACCAAAGAGAGGACAGTTTCCAAAACCAAGTTATCAATTTCAACACATGTGCATGGATTTTATAGAATTGAATAAATGTGAAGGAAAAAAGTACTGCCTGGTAATCATAGATATGTATACAAAATGGGTAGAAATGTTCCTGTGTGCTAATCCAGATGCTATAACAGTAGCAAAAGCCCTAGTAAAAGAAATAATACCTAGGTTTGGAATACCTGAAAAACTCTATAGTGATAATGGCACACACTTTGTGAACTCTATAGTTAGCCAGGTAGGTCGCCATTTTGGAATAGAACTAAAGAATCATTGCGCCTATCACCCACAATCAGCAGGATTAGTGGAAAGACATAATGGAACTATCAAGTCTAAACTAAGAAAGACAATGGAAGAGACAGGAAATAATTGGGTATACTCTGTTCCTGTAATGCTTGTAATGCTAAATATGTGAGTAACACCAACAGCCGCCGGGTTGACGCCATTTGAAATGATGTATGGGAGGCCATACACCTTGCCAGCTTTAAGACCATTGCAAACACCTGAAGGCGAGGTGGAAGAAACATTGGCAACTTATATGAAAAGAATGTTAAGTAATAAAACTGTTGTCTCTGCAAATACTGTTCCCATACAGGCAATTGAAAAGCATCCTGGCAAGCTACAACCAGGAGATTGGGTGTTCGTAAAAATCATCAAAAGTCCCACCTGGAATAGTCCAAGGTGGGAAGGACCCTATGAAGTGCTTCTCATGACTCCAACCGCAATAAAGATTGCTGAAAGGACTACCTGGATTCATCTGTCACATTGTAAAAAGGTATTGGAGTTGTCCAAGGAAACAGAATAGGCCATGGTCACTTATTAGCTGAGAGACCTAATAGTGGTTAGGGGAAGTCTGGGCTCCAAAGGGGGCTTCTAGGGAAAAGTAGAGAAGTTGTCTCAATCCCAGTGAAGAAATCAACAGATCCCAGCCACAGTAGGTGGTCTGAGCAAATAAGAGACATTGGTAAAAAGTTTCCAAAAAGAAAGTCCTTGACCATGGAGAGACAAAGACCATGGCATCCATTTAGACATCCAGAACTGTGTGGGTTAAGAGGAACTATATGTTTTCTAGTCCTTATTGTAATAACAATAGTAGTTCCTCTCTTATGCTGGGAGGAACAATTGAGTCAACAAATAGCTGCAAAAAACGCCCTTAACTTAATAACAACTACCCCAAACCATTCTAAACGAGACTCAAGTGTAAGAAACCGAAGGAGAGCTCCAAGCGCTGGGACACTACCAAGCGGGAAAGATTGGAATGTGTATAATGCCCTTAATGTTACTTATATTACTGGTGAGGAAGGAACTAATGAAGTAGACCTATGTGACCTAATACCAGGAAATTGAAATTGAATGAACTGCTACCTCTTTTGTCAGCTCTAGCCACTGAAAGGAAATAGGCGAGAAATCACACCAATTACAAAAGCTCATCAGTGCGACGTAGAATGATTTAGCTCATTATTTATCGGCGTGCCCAGTTAAGACAGACCCGCCCATTTGACAACCGCTCAGTTACATTTTTTTTCGTAAACAGTAAGGATGGCGGAACGTCAACGAGCTTGTGCGCTATGTACAAATAAAACTTCAAAAATGCACATGTTGCCCACAAACCCAGAGTTGAGGATTAATTGGATTTAGTTTATTTTTGGACATACAATGCCAGAACACAATACTTCGAACGTAGTTATCTGTTTATCACATTTTGAAGAGAGTGACTTCTTGAAGTTTGGAGAGTTCAGCAGAGGATTCGCTATAAAGTTGCTGTTGAAGCCCGGAGCAGTACCAATGCGGCGTGTTACAACCAGTGCCCAAACCATAAGTAAAACGCTATTGTCAACTCAAGGAAGTGCTATAAATACAGGTTTAATGTCTTAATTTGTACAATGGTAGCAC
>JAOEHI010053337.1:0-15349 GCA_025447815.1 Percopsis transmontana | reverse complement strand
CCCTAGCCCACCAAACTGCAACCCCTCCCCACCACGACTACGCCTCGATATCCTGTCCATGAATATCACAAACAGGAATTTATATTATATACAAACTAAATGCTGAATTTATTTTCTCTGTTGCAAGATGCATTTTTTTTAAAGAGAGGACATGGTGTTGGAATTGATGTTTGTTCACAATGTTATATAGAAAAATGAATGAAAAGAAACCAGAGTCTTAAGGGTCAGAGTTCACCTGGAAAGATGGTCAAAGTGTTGTTTTGTTAGCCTTTGAGGAGGTAATTGGTTATAACCACTTCTCTCAGATGAAAGCAAGTTCCTTTGGCTCTGAAATGCTATGTGATTATATGCCAGGTCCACCGAAAGGAAAAAGGCAAAGGGAAACAAAAATGCCCTATACAGGAGCCTGCCATAGTGACACCATCACTCCATCACCTGAATCATTCAATGAAGATACAGACAGTATTCAGTATTTAGTTTTACTTGGTCCTTACCCTGCTTACCCTGCACCATTCAAAATGATCATGTAGTATACAATTGAAGATGGATCAGTAATTAGGAAATGTGTTTAGGACTTTTCTTTACTTCATTTTACTTTACTATCAGTATTGGATTTGCTCTTTCCAAGACCTATAAACCAATAGCATAACATGAGACCTCTTGGATTTCCAAATAAAAATGTGTGTAGCCTACTGGAAATAAACTGGCAGGAAATATTTCAGTGCAGGGGAAGTGATACAGTGATTTCTGATTCGGGTCTCAGAGCCAAATTTATCTTTTGCATCTTTAATAAATATTACACATATATTAAATTTCACACAAAAAGAAAAAGCCACACCCAGGAAGTACTTTAAAGGACAACTGCCAATCCTGTAGCCCTTTTGCCTCCAGCACTCACTTCCGTCCTATTTCCAAACTGATAGGAACCTCAAACAAAGAAGGTAAATCTGTGGACTTTTCATTGTAAATGGTTTGTTGACATTGCATTTATTTATTGTATTTTTTAATTAATATATTCAGTTGATTTTTCAATGTATGTGGTTTAGATCTCAGTGATTACAGCCAGCATTGAAGATAGGTGGATGTATTATAACCTTTGTTCACTCATTGTTTATTTATTTACCATCTATTAATTTGGAATATTTATGTTTTTGTATAGAGAAAAAACATCATATATCCTGTGTTCACCAGTATACTACACCAATAAACTGCTAAATGGCTGTGTTTGAATGTGCACCCCAGTCCAGACATTCTTAAGTGATCTAGTGCCGTCATTGTCAAATTGTTCTTGCTCTACAAATAAGGGATGTTTCTGAGATGTCTTGTGTGTATGGTAATGATGGATTTCGGTGACTTACAGTATACAAGTACATTTATTTTCAAATGAAAGGAAAGGATTGGGACAATTTAAAGAAATAACTTTTTAATAAATGAAGCTTAAAATAGTGTTCGCCATTTTAATATACTGAGAGGTGTATGATTAACAGCTCAAGCCATATCTATTTTTGTATACTTTGCAATTTTCTCATCAATGTCAAAGAGGGATTGTTGTAAAGAATGAGTTCAGATTCAATCATTTATAAAAATTGATCAAAACGTCAAAGGAATCGATCCTATCTATTCAATCTTTCCACTGGGACCCGCTTACACTGACTTATAGTGACCTCTGGCATGTGGGGACAGTGACTTGCTATTAGATATCGAGTGATTCACCATTCTGACGCACTACCATAATACCATGGAAACTGACTTTTTCATCTTGCACTTCCCTTTCAGTGTCTCTGCTATGGATGTCCTGTTTTTTTAGATCTTTTGTGAGGTGTTTTCTGAGATAAAATGCAGGATGCTAATGTTGGTTTATATTTCCAAGCTATCATATACATTTAAACAACACATTTTTGTAAGCTATATGTATAACAAAGACTTGCTGGCTTTTAAAGTGGTAGGGGTCATTTCCTGGCCACTGTTGCACAGATTAGTGCTTTATCTTCTTAACATCTTCTGCTCATTTGACGCTCTATTCAAACTTAAGCCAAGCTACAAACAGCTACCCCACAAAGACACCTGATTGGTCATATCCTTCCTACCAACTTGCTGGCTACAGAAATGGATTAATAAATACTGACTAACCCACTGGTGTCGAGACACTATAGGTCAAACTGAGTCTGACTAAACTGGTGGGCGTGAGAGCATCACAGAAGCCCCACTTCTTAGGAAGACAGGAACTGCTCTGGGGTCATGCTAACATCAGAGCAAAAGATCACTTACAGATATTGATTCTTGGTTCTCCTTTTAAGAACTACTGCTACTTGAGAATATTCTTCAAACAAGTCATAACACCTAAATTAATAAATGTCTGCATGAACCAAAATGTTTCCCTTTAAATGCTGCTATAAAAAAGGTTTAATTAAATTAAATATTTTTTGTAAAGTACCTTTACAAAAAAGATCTATCCAACCATATCCTTTGTGTAATGATAAGAAAATAGTACGAAAAGTTCTGAAATTGTAGGTATCTATCATCTAGCAAGCATTAGAAAGATAACATCAGGCCTACTTTTCTTAGCTAATTATTTCCTTTGGCACGACTCCTCTCTTCCCTGTGTTTTGCCAAGCATTCATGGTGGCATGGGAAAAGCCATCAAAACTTTAATTTAATCCAAGTGAATTCCTCATTCTTGTGCTTATTTTGCCCAAAATAATGTATTCCTGTCTGTAATAAATCGAATCATTGAGTGACATACTGCACATGGGCGTAGCCCTCCAAGTAGCTACTGTGTACAGTATATAATAAGTGTGGGGATCTCAGGAGCAGCACACGTACAAACTCGTGCATGTAACATTTAATTTCCGCTATAAGAAAAACAAAACTTGACCCTCTACCTCTTCTGATATTATTGTCCGGCAGGGTATTTTCTTTAGGATATCAAAACAGAAGCATTTACTGTGTCGGCCGCTTAAGGTGAGAGAATGTCGAGAAATTTGACTCCAGTCTTCTCAGCTGTTCCCTTTCCTTCCCTTCACTTCCTGATTTTGCCTTCTCTGACCGCACTGAGAAATCTAGCAGCCATTTAATGTCAGGTAGTCACTGTTATTATTCAAGCAGCACTCCATAGGAACCCATAGGAACCCGTGGGTGAACTGGGTGAGGGCGAGACAGAGTTAAACGGCAGTCAGGGACCTCTACGGTGGCTGCTAGCTTGCCGGCCTCATGTTTGCTCAAGCCCACGGGAGGCGGTGTTATCGGGCAGGCTTCCGTCAAACATCCACAATAACAAAAAAAGACGGGGTATTGGCTCATAACATAATAGTTATGCTGTAGGCTTATGTTGAAGACTCTGCAGCCCTGGTTCCACAGGGTAAGCTGACGGTGTGCAGAAGCTTGGATAGTGTAGGCTATGCCTCTAAAAAATACAAATGACTCTAAAGAGCAGATGTGTTGTGAGTGAATTAATAATGCAATTGAGCATGAATTGCAAACATTCACCCCCTTTGAGAGTTTGCGTTATTAGACCCTTATTGACCCTCATTATGTAAATCAAGCTTATAGTTATCCTTCCTGACTCGTTCTCCCCCCAGCTATCTGCAAACAGTATCTAATGATTTCCCATTTATGGTAATATGTTTATGGTAATAATGTCAGTAAACGGTCAACTCAGTTTGTCTGGAATTACCCCTGGGTTGCAAAACCTCCCACACTTCAGTGCTGAGTGGCTCGCATGCCTCTCTACTCCTACCCCTTCAGCTCTCATTGGCTCACCTCCTCTCTGCCCCTCCCCCTACAGCTACATGCACTATTGTTTCAAAATATAAACAGAGAGCTGGAGAAGAAATGTGATTCTGGGGGCTTATCACGCAATTGAGGAGTGTACCCTTAAATAATTATTTTTTTGTTTTCGACTACACTAAAGATTTTCCATTTCATGTTTATGGAAATATTGTCACTTTAATACCTAGTTAAATACCTAAATTCTGTGAAATGCTGAGGTCTCTTATACATTCCCATTAATTTGGGATAAAGCTATTAGCATTAGCAGGGCTTTCTCCATCTTGATTTTTTCTTTATCTCCCTGGAGGGTGCACTTCATCTGTAATGGTGTTCTGTTTGAAAAGATGTAGCTAGAGTGCATTAGAATGCCGGGTAGGTACATTTTAGGACGTTTTGTTCTCAGCAACTTTCAGATGGAATATGCATAGCAGTACACACACACACACACGCATGCACACTAACACACACACCCACTCACTCAGTGTGCATATGTGTGTGTGTATGTGTGTGTGTGACACCCAAGGGCCTGGCCATCACTGCTAAAGACTCTCTGGAGGCCTGTTATTTGACGTGATTAGAGGACGGCTCTCAGTGTCCAATCCCATTATCTGTGATATTATGTCTGCCTGCTTCCTCTTTAAAGTGAAACAACCAGCATTCTGGAAGAGATTTCTTTAATCCAGAGCATTTTGTGCATTCAGGACTTTAGGCAGTTCATAAATGATGTTCCGTTTCACCACTGATAACCCGCAAAAACGTCTCTTGGTGTACAGTGTTATGAGAATCTAATTCAGAACCATTGTGGTGATCCGGGGAGTTTGCTTAAACATGTACATGTATAATCACATTTGGATACTTAGTAAAAGAAATTGCTTGCAAAGATTAAAATAAAGCACATTATAGGTTGGTAGTTATCTTAGGACCCTTTCATGATTTTGTTGGATCTTGTTATATGTTTTGGAAGTTTGTGATAATTTCACTGCTCATTTATTTGTGTCTTTTGAAAATAACTGCCAAACCAAGCTTCTAGCTATTTTATAAATTAACTTTTGACTGTGTTATGTACTTTATTGGTTGGATAGCACAGATATTTTACTAGGTTAGTCATAACCACTGGTTTTGACATGGGTGAATTATGCATGCATTACAAGAGTGTGCTTAAAGACTTGCAATAAATGCATTAAAAGCAATAATATATTTCTTGAGATGAGTAGGCTAAATTGCACAAGCCATGATCAGAAATTTTAATCTGATTCGTTAAATAGTTCATAATTCAAATTATTTTGGTTGCAATAAATGCAATAAACCTACATAATCCTTCCAAATAGTTTTCATTCTGTTTACAATTATTTCAAGCACGGCAGTGACCTGTGCTTAAAATGGACATATAAGCTATTTATGCAAAATAAATGTTGTGACATTACTGTTGGCTACTGTTTGATTCAGTGCTGACAGGAACCAAACTTCAGATAGATAAGCATATACAGTATATTCTGGTCAACATGTATAATATAATATTGACTGAATGCTTACTAGTTCACCAAACGCTCTGGAACGCGTTTTATGAGGACAAGCAAACATTAATTAATTATAGTTAATATAACATACCGAATGGGAGAAAGAAGAAAAATGGTAGCCAGCACAAGATGAACATCCCAACAACAATCGCCAGGGTTTTAGCGGCCTTTTTCTCCCTGGAAAACTTCATAAGTCGCACCGACAGCGAACTTCGGAACGGATGGTTTTTACTGCTCTTATTGGAGCCGGCGGGGCGCGCGTCCTCTAGCGCGCTTCGGCAATGGATGCGCAAAACCACCTCCATGGACTTGTTTCGCTCTCGCTTTACCCCCGCTTCCAAACTTTTGGTAGTCCTTCGGGCCACCACGTAGACCCTGAAATACATGACCAGAATGACCATGAGCGGTAGGTAGAAAGAAAAGAGCGAGGAGAAGAGCGCGTAGCCCGGCTCCTCGGTGATCCTGCAAATGCTCTCGTCCATCGGCGGAGGTTCCTTCCAGCCGAGGAGCGGTCCGATGGAGATCACCATGGACGAAACCCACACTAGCACCAGAATAACCCCCGCTTTCTTCTCCGTCATGATGGCGGGGTACTTCAGACAGTATTTCACACCTATGTACCGGTCTATGGAGATGACGCAGAGGCTGAGGATGGACGCGGTGCAGCAGAGCACGTCCACCGCTGCCCAGACGTTGCAGAAGACCCGTCCGAACACCCAGCATCCCAGCACCTCCAGGGACGCGGAGAAGGGCAGCACGATTATGCTCAGCAATAGATCTGCCACGGCCAAGTTGACGATAAAGAAGTTGGTCACGGTCTGTAAGTGTTTATTACACAGGACCGACAGAATCACCAGGATGTTTCCGACGATCGCCACCAAAATAAATGCGGCGAGGAAGACCCCGACGACGATCACCTGCGAGTCCGGTGTGGTTTGGGTGCAGGTCGTGTTGCTGTTGTTCGGGTAGATTGGGTCCAAGAGAGACAAGTTAAACCTGTGCTCCAAATATATGTCATTGTCGCTTTCGTTCATCGGGTTAGAATATGTCATTTTGAAACCCCATATAGGGAACTTTAAAGTTAGTTTCCAAAAAAAAACAATGCGCTTGACATCCTAAAAAAAGTCACTCAGGTCTCATTTTAACATCACAAGTTGCAGCCAAGAAGACATGTAAAGCCTTCAATAAATGATTAAAAAAAAGTCCAGTGGTTGCCAAAATCTTTTATAGCCTAGGCTACTGTAAACAAAAATAAAAAAATGCGATTTTACTAAAATGTTTGCTCATCCCAAACCCAGAAGTAACCAATTCACCTCACGTAAACAAAATCAGTATATATTTTTCTCTTCAATAGAACACATCAAGTGCATTTATTTGGACCGCCGTGAAGCTCGGCAAGCCCGTGGTATTCCATTGGTGTCATCCTTTGCAACAACTCCAGATCTCAACACAGTCACAGCTGGTAGGGCTACATCACGTCTCAACCCAGCTCCTCCCTGGCATGTGGGCTCCTTGGCGCGCCACAGTGAGTGCTGTGTTTACATCTTCCACACGAGGGCGCCCGACGCGTACAGGGCCTTTACGTCTCCTGGCCGCATTCAGGCTACATTAATGACGCATAAAAATCTAGCAAAAGTAAATTGTATTTACATGATAACAATATCTTAATGCAATATAGACTATATTAAAAAACAGTTTAATAAGTTAAACTAATGGAATCAAAATCATTAAATCCCCCCTCCACTCAAAAATTATACAGATTGGTGCAGAACCAAAGCACCATTTCTACATTCTCTAAAAGGAGACTTCCCTAAAAATCAACCGCCACAATTTATGGCATCACAAATAGTTTGAACTTGTCATTGTCTAACAGGCAAAAACATGCAAATTACTGAGGAGCAATGTAACTGGAATCTTCAGAACACAAACACAAAAATGTGATTAGTGTCCCTTATTTCCCCATTTTTCCAACCATAGCAATCATTTCTGCCCAAAACTTCATTACAGTAAACACACCTGGAAAAAGTCATGATGTGTGCATGAAACATAACTAGGAGGTGAATCCGCTCACTAAAAGTACATAGACTACAACATACAGTATTAGCATATTTTTGAAGGACATGTTTTGCATCTGTCAATGCAAGTAAGTGTTACAGATTTTTACAGGACACGTTCTGCGTGGGTTAGAGATAAGTTGTGGTGTGGTTTAGTGCTGTTCTGTCTCATTGTAGTCTACGAAGAGACAGCAGAGCTCGCGTAGCTTAAGTCTTTAATTCGATTTTGGTAAGAAAATATCAGCTGTGGTTGAAATAGGTATAATATGGTATAAATAAAGGATGGTATAATATGGGTCAAAACAGGGTCATGGCATCACAGCAGCAAGCGGGAGTCAACATGTATTTATTCATTTTGTTGACAGATTGTCTGAAAAGACAACTTTCTCTATCTACACTTTTCCTAACCTATCTTTTGTAGCTGTTTGCCAAATCGGTTGTTGTCTGGCGTGGTAAACATGAGTGTGTATTTACAGAAATCTATAATGATGTTTGGCATGGGGCGAGCACATAAATAATGCAATCCTAATTCACATATTTGTAGTGTTGTAGATATGTTGCTAAGATATTTTCAGTAGTTTGTTTCTTTGCCAGAAAAGACATGAATCAAATACTGTTCAATATAGATTTTATTGGAAGGTTTAAAGATGTAGGCTTATGAATTAGTCACACTTAACATCCTGGAATGCTGGAAGAAAAAACAATTGTACTCCGCCTCCCTTCATGGAGAATGTAGCTGTAACAATTTCCTAAACATTAGAGTAGATGGGGATCAAAATTTGACAATAAAATGGGGGAAAAAAATCAAGACACCTTCTACAAACTCCATTGTGTCAGAAACATGTCTGAGGCGGTGCAGGGTGAATTGGTTCCATCTTTAGCTGTAATTCAGTTCCCTTTCTGTATGTGAATGCAATTCTCTTGATAAACCAAACATGTGAAACAACCTTTCTTTAGGCATCATTAAAGAGAAGTATCCAACCTTCCATTAAAACACAACTTGGTACCAAGCCAGTTCTGTCTTTATGCGGATAAAGTGCCTGGGGGGCACAGCTGGGAAGTTTCTCAGTGACGTATTCCAGCTGTTGCCCCCTTGCATGCATAGCTTGAATAAAAGGTTGTGACCTCTACGGGTCCCTGGGGAGCCTTAAAGAGGTCAGAGGTTAAGAGGCAGTGTTGCAGAGTGGACAAACAAGCTCTGGGAAAGAGTCACGGCTGCAGACAGAGGAGCACCGCTGTGGTCAAAAAGCGGTGACACTTGGTTGCAGTATCTAGTCCTTTCAGGTTTTTATTGTGACTTTTAACGTGTAAAGAGATGAGAAAAGCCATATCAAAAAGCCTGGCGGTTGCACTGGCCTGTACCTAACACGTGGAATGCAGCGTCAGTATTATTCAGATACTTTAAAATTGAGCAGTGTGCCTTTTTATTGGCTCAAATCTAGATGAGGCCTGAACGGACACATCATGACATCATGTTTTCCTCTCGTTGTTTGACCTGGCCAGAATTGCCGGAATTACTGTCATTCAGTTTGTCATTTTCCCTCTAATATACCTTCAAATATTTAGGTTATTGGACATTTTGGAAAGTCACTTGAAGGTCATTTAAGATTTTAAGTGAAGATGTGTCTCTCCTTATCACAGAACAATAATCTCCTTATCACAGAACATGTACAGCACCATATCTAATGCAGACATCCAATATTCCCACGCTCATGATAAGAAACTCAATCTCACCTCCAATAAAACTTTGAGTGTAAGATTAGTCAACAATTATTGTTGCTCATTGGGCCGTAATTTGATCACTGTGTGCTGTGAATTCATATTCTCTCCGAGCCCAACTGAAGATGCAGCTCATTTATAAATGAGATACCTCTCTTGAATTATTAATTCAAAGTAACATTAAAATACCTGGCATGATGTACCAAAAATAGCTTTCTAAATTGTTTTTATGGAAGGCCATATAGGAGCATTGTCTAGTCTCTAGATGAAGGCAAATTCAACCTTATTGACTCGCCAGGAGAGGCTAAAAAGCCATTATTCTTTTCTGCACTTTTTGTCTCTGTTTTACATTGCTTAGGGACAGCTGGTAAAATCCCCTGTTACATTATCAATGAACATTTCAAATCCACTTCCTCGGTTCTTTTTCACAGAGAACTGAGCGACACAAAAAAAATGAAATGAATGAAGAAGGCACTGAGGCACAGTAGCATCCACAGCACAGGAAGAGGCATAAACAGCTATTTGTTCAAGGAACCCAACCACGTAAGACCGCTGGCTGCCCTGAATAGGCGCTGTACTGTACTAAGATAGGCTACTTCATATTTGACCATTGTGTACACTCAAAGCCCGATCATATTGTTGTTGTGTGCGTTCAGGAGAGGGAACGTTTGCTGCTTTTAGTGAACTTTTGGAACCAAACATATATATTTCTTCAAAAACGCTTCCTTTCGTTTTTTATTAAACACCCTCTGTGATTGATAGCTTTCTAGCGTATGAAACACCTTGGCAACTGGGGACACGTACACTCTGTTTTGCCCATGTTTATTTTGTGGACCAACCATATTTTTTTTCAGGAATGACTTAATAGATTATATAAACAGAACTGCCAAAATAAGGCTTTCATGAATAGGCGGTAGGCTGAATTGTCATTGTATTACCTCAAACAGTGGCACAATTTATATTTATTGATATGTAATTGTACGAGATATGAGATTGTTGGTTTGATTGGACAAGTTAGTGTGTTCATATAGGACTATATAGTGCTGTATTAATAAGCAAAACCATAACAGAGAAGTCCCCGAGGAGCAGGTAATAAAGCACCTTCCTAATAGTTATGTTATCCTATGTTATTCCTATGTTATGGTATTACTTACTTACAACAACATAAAATAAACTTTTACCCACCTCTTATGCTAATATTTCAAAAACCCATGCAAAAACTATTGGTATGCAGTTGCCATAGAAATACAAAACAGAAGAATGTTGTCATTCTCCTGTAATCTAATTAGCTGTGTTCAAACTTTTTGTTCTGCAGAAATGACTAAGTGGTTTTCATGGTTAGCAGCCTGCCTTGGTTTTACTCAGTCCAAAAGTCGTTGGCCTCTATTAAAAACATTTGGTATTTCCTTTGATAATCTGCATGCATGGCAGACAGCCAGTGTAAAAGAATCTTTGCCATTCAGATGTAATTATCATGCGTGTGGATTTAGGATCATTCTGCAGTATTCTCTCATTCTTGAGATATGACACGTCTGTGAAATCATTTGATAAAATGAAATGCTGCAAGTTGCCCAGAATATAGCTGAGGCTTGACGCTAATGTGTTTTTATGGTTTTCACTCATTGGAGAGGAGTGAGGACACTGTGTATATAAAAGTATTTTGTGTTGTGACATTAACTGATGACCAGATACGATAAGGCTTTAAGTCACAGCAGGAATGAAACACAATCCAAATATGTGACAATAAAATTACAGTAGAACTGATACCTTTTATCACTACAAGAAATTGCTGGACACTTGAGCTTGCTATATAAAAGATATAACAATGTACTGATACAACAATGCATGACTCACACAAAATCTTTCTCTGAAGGATATTGTGTTTGGCTTTGATCGTCTTGGACACTGATGTTCAACCTTGTGTCAAGATGGATATCAAAGAAACCTGGATTAAAAGAAACACAACTCCCTCTGGAAACTTTACATTTTACATAAGCCTTTCTCCCGGTGGTGATGCAAGAAAGCAGTTACAAGATCCAGAGAAACACAAGAATGTGCAGGCACATGCACACTCAAATTCACCTGCAGGCCCAGAACAATCGTTCCCCGGCCAAAATATTGACGGCGCGCCATCTTATCAGTTCATGACAGAGCATTGAGCTGCAGCCAACCTGTGGTCATGTGATGCACTGATATCACTTCCCCAGAAGGGGTTTTTATGCCTGTCTGTCTTAATAGGGTCAGGCACAATTTTCTCAAATTCGCTCCTGGAATGCCTCTGGCCATGCAGGAACATTCCAGCACGGCGTTTCCTGTCTACCGCATGGACATCTGTGTGTGGCCGCCTCTGTGCATATGAAGTGCAATTTGTTTAACTTACTGATAATATAACACACAATATTCTTTAAATTCATTGACTTTTAGCATATTTTGAGGGGTTACCCAGGCCAAAAACAGGGGTGAAAAGTGGCTTATTTTTTGTGTAATTCAGTTTTTGGCACTCACATTTTCATCATAAGCAAAAAGCAGAATTATATACCTCAGTGTAATGAAAGTGTTTTAATGGCTTGCTCTCCCTGCAAGAGCACCCTTATCGGAGGGGAAAAATGTGTTGCATTCACAGCTTTGTTTTAATGGCGCGGAAATGGGTGCATCTATCACGCTTCCCTACAGCATCGTTAACGCCAGCGAGACCGAAGACGTCCATTTGCCGGTGGAGAGAGGAGAATGTCATCATGGGTGTGTTTCATAACTGCCACCTGTCATTTTGCTGCTAGTTTCAGATTTGCCTTGCACTTCGGCCCGAACAATTGGCCTAGCGGTTTAAGCCTTGCGTTTGAACTTGCGTTAGCTACCAAGGTCATGTGGGCTGTATTTGCATTAGCGTTAACAAGGGAAAGTCAAGCTACTGTAGTTTTCCACTCACTCTTTTTGATTTAGATGTGGTTTAATCACAGCTATAGTCCTTGACAGGGAAAGTCTGTGTGGGGTCCCAAATTTGTTCCTCATATGAGTGCATTTACTTTGAGTTATTAAATAATCCATTTATATTAGCAATGCTAATATTGGTGTAGTAGTTAATTGATATTTTTTGGAGCCTAAGCTCTGAATTTGAGATGTTTGCAGGTTTTCCCTTACAGGTCTGGGAGCAGCGTAAAAATAAGCATAGGGCTGTAATGACAGCTGTGGAATGCAAACCATATTGTGATTGTTTGGTTGGATTGGCACTTTCTGAGATTATTCTGTTTGTTCAAGGGCCCTAGAAGGCATGGCACGGGGCCTGAGATATACCAGCACACTCTGGGGAGAAACAGTGCGATTAGTGTGGAGACTGCAAGTGAGGCTGTTTTGGAATAAGCGATGCAATACTATATTCCAGAATGGAGGATGATGTCACACTAAGGGTCGGATGGGAGACATACTGTATGGAATCAAGACGGGAAGAAAATTTGTTTTTAAAGTGACACTTTTTTTTTGCTCGTTTTGTGTCAGGAATTAACCTTGTGGTTGAAACCAGCATTACAAAAAAGTTATGGTTTGAAACTCGGCCAGTGTATGCCCCTCCCACACCTCAGTGCATCTTGCGTTCCTCTCTGCCCCCCCCCCCCACACACACACACAAATTTGGACTCACACTGTTCTCTACCCCTCCCCCTTGAATCATACACACTTGTGGAAATTTGGGGACCTGAAGATGCTATAATGCATTCAAGGACTATACCTTTAAAGTAATATTGAACTTCTGTTAAATCCTTGACTTTGAGCTTCCTTGCCTCGAGGAGAAATCCCAAAAAAGAATCCATTGTTTGCATACCCGAACCAGGGGGATCGCTCTTCCCCCACTTCTTCGAACATGATTTTTTTCCGGGATGCTTATAATCTTTTGCCCCCTTCTTACACCTCTATCCTTATCCCCTTCTGACCAATGGCACTGTTTTGATACTTTTTTTTCTTTTAATAATGCACTTTTGCTCTTGATGTTTTGTACGTGTACTGCAATTCATGTAATTGATTAATGTAAGATGTCCTTGAGTGAACTAAAAGGCATCCCACAAAATAAAAAATAAAATATTATTATAAAACATTAATTAAAGAACACTGCATACCTGCTCTAAATGTCTTTTCTCCCTTCATCAACGTGAAACTAGATTCTGTTTGAACACGAAAGGGCAGTGGAGATACACACTGGGGGGCTAGATCTTTTATTTGAACTTTCTATCCAACACACACAGCTTGGAGATCCTGTTGTTTAAAGTATCACACAGTGGGGAAAGTAGGAAAAATAGCAAAGCAAAAATGAATAATAACAAGAAACACATACATCTTAAGAACAGGCACTTTTTAAAATTGCAATTATTACCCTGAGCACACCCTCATTTGTTCCTTTGGTTTTATGAAGGAAAGTAGTCTAGGTACAGCTCGGCAACAACAACAAAATCAAACCAAAAGAGTTTAAGTGCTGCTTCGTGTTCTGTGGTCATGGGTGATTTTCATCTCTACTGTAGTTTGCTGAGGTGATACTTCTGGCAAAATCCACCCACCACAAAACATGAACTGCTGAATTTTAATGCTTTATGAACTTTTTAATTGCAAAGCGAGATCCGCAAATATTGCCCTTTTTTGCTTCATAATTTTGTCTTACATTTTGTTTGTTTGTTTCTGTCAAGGCCATAAGGCTTGGTGTTTCTTCTTGGGGATGTTTACAAGCCCCCAGAGTACTGTAGGTAGAAAAATACCAAGGTCGACAATTGAAGCCTGTTGATTTTATGTTTTATTAGACACTTAAGACAAAACAAACACTACAAAAAAATGTAGATGAACAATGTTCTTGATGATATATCCACACACAAGAAAACAGATCTTAGCAGATGTTGATGACTGAAGCTCGCACAAGGTCATGACTGTAAATGGAAAATATAAACTGTAAAAGATTTGTACAAATAAAAATGTAATTAGAACAAAACATAAAGAGACAGTTGGACCCAGTTTGAACCCAACATTTGAACCCTTAACATAAACATGATTTTAAACATGTAGACACATCCTTATATTTACTGCAGTTGTCATCCAGGGGCAAAACCCTGTGCAGCCACTTCACTACTCAAAACAATATAAATTCATCGTACAGTATTTGAAAGGTCCATTTTGTACAAATGACTGTGTAGTGATGCACAGGTCGACAGATAGCATCCACATAAACCAATAATGTTTTCTTATGCTTTCTTACGTTTGTCTGCAAAAGGGACAGACCCCGGTGTAGACAACAATTGTTCCAACGGTGTTCTTTATTGTTGAATAGCAGAAAAACAAGTAGCATAACCCTTCACTGAAGGCTTTCGCGGTTTCAACACTCGATCATATACAGTGCTGATGTGTGATAGATGGAGGTTAGCCTACTTCAGTAATGCAGATTTTTTAAAGCCAGCCAGGGCATGAGAGGACCTGCTCCCTGATGTGTCTGTGTGTGTTTGAGAGAGACAGGGGAAGAGAAATCAGGTGGACTAATCACAGCCTAGCCTATTACATGCCTATAACACAAAGCCTAGGTTATTGCATGCAATGTTCCTGTAAGTTATGTAAAACTCAGTCGGAACGCTGATTTGTCACTTTTTGACCCGACCTGCCCGCATCCCCGCAGGCCCGCCCGCAGGCCCGCCCGCAGCCCCGCCCGCAGCCCCGCCCGCAGGCCCGCCCGCAGCCCCGCCCGCAGCCCCGCCCGCAGCCTCCAGCCCCTTCTCACTAAAAAGTGTCAACTCTTAACTGTAATACAAGAAACCTTTAAAAAACCAGTCGTGACCCTTACCGGGGCAGGAGGTCACGACCATAAATGTTATCAGTAGACTCACAAGAGTGTGTTTACAGATGTGAAAACACTAACCTATTTCTTTTTCTCTAACACCTGTAAGCATCCTTGAGCAATATGCCTAAGCCCTATCTGCTCCATGTAATAGCACCATGTTGAGTCCATGCTATCCCTAACCCTAAATAAATAGATATTTATCACATCACTTTATCAATTAGAACATGTGTTGAATAGCATGGCAAAACAAACACAGAGGCTTGCTGGTTAAGCCGTAGGTAATGAGTGTGCATCCTTGCCATATTTATTGTATGGCAGACTGCCTAGTACGAATTTGTGTCAACACCACGAAATGTCAGACACACCAAGTGATTAGTAGGGTGCATGGGCGGATATACAGGGGGGCAAGGGGGGGCAGGGGGGGCCCCGGGGGGGGGGGGGGGGGGGGGGGGGGGGGGGGGGGGGGGGGGGGGGGGGGGGGGGGGGGGGGG
>JAOEHI010053336.1:12500-15353 GCA_025447815.1 Percopsis transmontana | reverse complement strand
CACACACACACACACACACACACACACACACACACACACACACACACACACACACACACACACACACACAGACAATAACAGGATCCCATTGTCCAGATGTGTCTCCCGGCCCCTCTCCACTACTTCACTGTACAACAACGACACACACACACACACGCACTCACGCACACACACACCTCGGGCCATGGGGGTAAATGTTTTCCAGTGTCAGGAAACAAAAGTTCCGTTCCCAAATTGGAAGCAGTGACTTACTCTGGGCTCCGATCCCACCTACTCCACTGTGTGTGTGTGTGTGTGTGTGTGTGTGTGTTTGTGCCCTTTTCTCTTCACACACACACATGCACGCACACACAGTGGAAAGATGAACTGTTTGAAGGAAACATAGGGTTACACTCCACATGTGTTTCCTGAATCTTACCACCAGTTCTGCTCCTTTCCTCCAGCTGTCGTCCAATCAGATTTCTCCTTTCTCCTGACTAACAGTTTACAGCAAACAATAGGGTTGTGTCACCCCCAGTGAACCCTGGGAACATCCATGGCTGTAGCCCTTCCTACATACATACACATCAAACACACACACACAGACACACACTTTTTCTGTCTTCCTCAATTAGAGATAGATAATATTATGCAGAATCACATTCAAGAAGAACAACATTTCAAGTACACCACAATTTGGTACATCAATACAATGCTGAAATATATTCAAAATCTTATTTTAAAAGAGTAATGGATACAGTGTAACATATTGGTTTGTTTGTTTGAGCATTTTTTCACTTTACACTGTAGATTTTACCGTAATGCATTTGAGTAATAGAATTTGTTTCAATTTGTGAATTTGGAATTTTGGAATTGTGAAAAAAGAAAGAAAGAATAGATACCACAACAGTATTCTACTGTATACTGTGAAGAGGGGTCTTTCTTGTTTTTTAATGGAAAGGGTTTTTATCTTATAAAGAAGACATCAATGGTACTATCAACAATACACTTTTTTACATTTTTACATTTTATTTTATGAATTTCTCGGTACAACACTTTTTCAAAACTCTTCACACAGCCAGCACAACAGCAGTCTGTGTGGACCAATCTGTGGATCATTTTTTTCATTGCTTTGGCACAAAATGCATTAAGGTGACTACATCTTTAAAATTTTATTTTATTTCATAATGTATTTTCCCAGTCAAACTCCACCACCAAAACTTTATGTATACAGAAAATGTTGCTGTTTACATACTCTTTTAAAAACTGTTACATTCAAGTTCAAAACCTATACAAAGATTCAGGTGGACCACAATAACACAATATTGAAGTATATTCAAAATCTTACAAAAAGAGTAATGGTACAGTATATAATCATGCTTTTGTTTATTTTAGCATTTTTTTCACTGTACATGTATTTTACAGTAATTCATTTGAGTAATGGGATTTGTTTCATTTAGTGAATTTGGAACTTTTGAATTACAGTAATGCAAGAAAAGCAACCACTCTGCAGCCTTTACTACAGCATTTCTGTGACTTTTATTCTATACTGTGAAGAGGTGTCATTCTTGTTGTGTACTGGAAAGACATCGATGTTGCTATCAATAATAATTAAAAAAAAATATTAAAAAAATAAAAATAAAGAACACAATAGTATTTACTACTTCAAAGTTTCAGTTCCAGGGAATAAAATGATCTGTTGTGCCCACCTGTTGTTATTGACAGGTGATACTAACAGCTGTGTGAAAAGTTTTGAGTAAACTCAAGATTGAATAATGCTATAGCAATTGTAAAAACAGTTATTTAAAATAAGATCATAGTCAAATTTGTCCCTTAAAGGTCTGTGTGTGGAGGTAGTTTGCATAAACACAACAGACACATACTTATCTAGTTAACTATCATAACTCCCATTCAATCTCTTACGTACACCTGTATATAGAGGGAGAGAGACAGATGTGTGTGCCATGACTGTTTTTGACCACCAGGTGGAGGCAGTGAAGCGCAGGTTTACTGTAAATAGCAATTGGATGGACAGGATAGATGGATGGCTGGAACAGTAGAATGGGAAGATGAGAAGATATAAATGGAATCAGAGAGAGAGAGTCAGAGAGGGTCAGAGAGAGAGAGAGAGAATTGGGGGCAGGATAGTGGTGGACTCCCAGCACCTGGAAGGTGGTGGGTTCAAGCCCTAGAGTAGGCCTACCTGTAAGCATCCTTGAGCAAGATGCCTAACCCCTATCTGCTCCATATAATAGCAGCATGTAATTGTAAGTCGCTTTGGATAAAAGCGTCTGCTAAATGACCTAATTGTAAAGATTGTGATGTGATTTTCTCTCTATATATGGATCTGTGTTTGCATGTTGACACTTGCTAAAGGCTGGAAGAACACACAAATTCCTCTCTGCTAAGCAAGTGACAGCTAGCTATGTTAACCCTGTCTGGGATTACTTTGCCTAGGGTTAGGGTTAGGTCTCTTAGATGTTTTATCTGACAGGGGCTACATTGAAGGTCCACTCCTAGAATATCTATCTAACACCAACACAGAACCCTGAGCTCAGAGGTGTGTGAGAGACATTATGGATGGTGTGGACCGAGATGCTGCCCTTTTCCCAGAAGCTTTTTCCGCAGTGTGGGATGGAGGAGTGGGTTGGGAATGCAAAATGTCTGGGAATCCTATAGCCTCTCAATGCTGTCACCTCTCTGGTGGACACAAGACACTGGGTGATGGCTTTTAATTCAACGCTGAACAATAGATGGAAGGAAGGAATAGGGGCGAAGTAAGAAAGAAAGAGTGAAAGAAAGAGGAACATAGGGCAGGGGAGACAGAAAAGGGTTGGGAAGAGAGAGAGAGAGAGAGAGAGAGAGAGAGAGAGA
>JAOEHI010053336.1:0-10000 GCA_025447815.1 Percopsis transmontana | reverse complement strand
CCGCTACCAAAACTTGTACATTTAGCAAATATTTGCATACTATTTTCAAAACCTATAAGAGCATTTTGTTTTACTGCAAATAGATTTAACAGAAATGTATTAGCGTAATGACATTTGTTTGATTTTGGGAATTTGGAGGTGTCATTCAATGGAAATACATCAATGTTACTATCAACAAAAGGAAAAAAATAAGGAACACAAAACTATTTACTACTTCAAAGTTTCTGTTAGGAGAAAACAATTTTCAATGTTTTGGCAGAATGAGTGGATTTAGAGACGTATGAAGTGTTTTGGTGGATTAGGTGCATTTTGGACATGAAATTAACTGTTGCGCCCAATTGGTATGGACAACTGTGTGAAGAGTTTTGAAAAAGTGGACTCAGTATTGAATAATCGTTATCAATCGTGAAAAACTGTAATTCTAATATGTACTATACTAACTACCCTCTACAGGTTGAAGGCAGGCTATCACACAGTCACATTATCCTGCTTGTGAACTCCACGAGCATAATAATGTAACTTTGTTTGGCCATTCGCCTCTAGTCCATCTCCCTCTAGCCCTGCTGTGTGAGCGGGGGAGGGGTGCTGACAGAGGGGGTTTGGGAGGCTTGTCTAACTCCACTATGCTATGGTTTTGTTATGGTTTTAATTGTTTGAGCTCGATGCACTTGCGCTAGAACAAGGTCTTTAGTTACTCTTTACTTGAGAGTCTTAAAGCATCGACACATTTCACTTTTTCTGGAAGTTGAGAAACTTTTTCATCACCACAGACGTCTTAAGTGTCTACATGTTTTCATTCTTAAGAAACTCAGGTGATCTCACCTACGGTTAAGTTGTTTTCATTGGTGAATCAGATAGATACTAACACATTGCTCTGACAGAATAGAATGGATAATTTAATTTCTATTGTACCATTGCCTCCGTCATGAAATGAGTCAGACAGCTTCGTTTGAGCATGTTTCATTTGTTTTTTCACGTTACATTTTAGCCTACAAAACATACATCACAGCAAACCTTCAATAACAAACAAGTTACATTAGCGATCACTGGATGAGACCAGATACAGTAGATTCATTACATTGAGCTTCAGCAAATGAAATACTGTAGAAGACCAACCCCATGAGCCACATGTTGAAAACAAGCATGAAGGAGATTAATTACAAAGGATCATCCGCCCTTCCTAGCATGACGCTGCAATGTGTAATGACTGTTAACGGCTCCATCTTAGATTGATATGCGTGAAGACATTAACACCTCTATAGAAGGTGAGGTTCCAAATGGTGCTGGTAATTGTGGTAGAAAGTATCTTCTAAGATCTTACAGTACACTG
This sequence comes from Percopsis transmontana, assembly GCA_025447815.1. Taxonomy (NCBI): domain Eukaryota; kingdom Metazoa; phylum Chordata; class Actinopteri; order Percopsiformes; family Percopsidae; genus Percopsis; species Percopsis transmontana. The sequence goes on along the minus strand of JAOEHI010053336.1, from coordinate 8,670 downwards.
GTGGCTTTAATAATACCCGAATGCCAGATAACTTTATGTAGCTGACAAAAAAAGAGGTACTCTTCAAGGTGCTTGCCTCAATTTGTGGTTGGAACCCTTTTGGTTGAAACTAGGGATTGCTGCGTGCATCTAAAAAAATCTTTTAACATCTGTTGATGTTGTAAACTGTCGCACTTTACACACATTTGCCGTTTCCCAACCAAAATGTGATTGTCTCTCTCTCTCTCTCTCTCTCTCTCTCTCTCTCTCTCTCTCTCTCTCTCACTCTCTCTCTCTTTCTCACCTCATTTCGGGGACAATCTCTTTGTCCTGCTGTTGTCTGGTTGCTGAAAAAACACTGAGAAGGGAACAAGCTAGCTCATCTCCCAGCTGTCAACCCTTCCTTGTATCGCTGTTTGTTTTTCACATGCGGGCCAGACACACACACACACACACACTTTACTGACCGATCACTGGTTGCACAGCAGCCAGTATGTGTGTGTGTGTGAAGCGAAAACAATTGAACATTACATTATTATAAATGATGTTAGACAAGATAAGATAAATTAAGATAAGACAGGGTAAATTCCTCTGTTAAAACAGCAAAGACAATGGACAGAGTGAAAAGGCTATAGAGGTTAAGGAAGATTTATCATGTAGGGCTCAGAGTTAATTAGAGGATAAACACAACATATTAAGTGTGTGTATGGGCGTGATATGCAGCTGTTTCTCACATTGTAGCATGTTGAGACAACACACCTTCTCCACCTACTCTTTAAACACACTAGAATGTTCTCTATCTCCCTCTCTTTCTCTCTCTGGCTCTCTCTTTCTCTGGCTCCTTCTACCTATCCTGACAGTTCGATGAGGATTAGATTGTTTTACTGGGAAAGCTAGATATTTATAGCTAATTAAATTATGTGTGTGTGTGTGTACGTTTTTTTCGCCCAGAATAAAAGGCATAGAGGATGGTAGACAGCATATTGTGTAAGTTATGATGTCAAGAATACACACACACACTCCTGCTAAACAGTTTTTATAGCTAGCCTACTTTATTTATGAGTAGATGGTGTGTGTGTGTGTGTGCATGCATGTGTAGGTTCTACAGTTCTCGTCCCAGCCAGCCAATCCTCTTAAAGCACCGGGCTGGCTTGCCTGTTTATACACACACTCACACACTGCACACACACACACACACGGTGTTACACCTGCCTGAGTCAGTAATCAGCTCTATAGCAGACTTCAGCTGTGTAAAAATATGTCTGCCTCCATGTTTACATTTACATTTACATTTACAGCATCTAGCAGATGCTTTTATCCAAAGTGACTTACTATTAGCTATTAGTACATGAGCAAACAACATTCTGTTAAAATTATGACATCAGCATGTCACCAGTGCTAACATACATTAACAGCCTAAATACCAGCAAAGTGCTTAATTTTGTTAATTTTAAGAGCTGATGTAACAAAGTAGGAAAGAGAATGTATTTATTTATTTTAAAGATAGAGATAGAAGATAAAGGATCCTCATAGAAAACTTCATTTAGTGGGGGTGTATTGAGTATTATGAGGTAGACAGGTCACTGGTCGAGGTACCGAGGTAGAGTCTGAAGAGGTAAGTCTTAAATCTCTTGCAGAAGATGGGTAATGACTTTGCTGTCCTGGCTGCTGCCGGAAGCTCATTTCACCAGAACAGAAAGCAGTCTAGACTGGGTAGAGCGACTCTTGCAGCCCGTAGCGACGGAGGTACCAGCCGACCAGCAGATTGAAGCGCTTTGGTTATGGCCTTGAACCTGACCACTTGCTTGGAGGTAGAGCGAGGCAGTTCCTTTTACTGCGGGGCAGTTCCATGTCTGTTTGTGATGGGTGGTTTGTGTGCACGCACGTGTGGATGTGTGCATTTGCATTGAAGCGCATAAACACTAGTGTATTTTTGGAATTGTTGGAGGTATTCCTACTGTGGAGATGAAATAGCAGGAATGTTTGGGTTCTATTGATGTGATGTTATCACAGCAGGAAACCGGAAATCTCCCAACTACCCATTAAAAGAGTTGTGTGTGTTTTTGAAAACCAAATGAAGACATGTGCCGGTGACGTGAGATCCTTGCTTCTAATCCAGACGGACTTTGTTCACGATTTTTTTTTTCTGAATGGAGCGCCTGTTCTTAAACCATCCACAGAAGATGGACTCAGTGGAATTGCAGACAGAGAGAAAGACATAGAGACAGATATAGAGACAGGAAGCATTGCTGTGCGTCTCAGTTTAAACTTCAAAGCGTGTCTTAAGCTTGTTCTGCGTGAAAGAACCACATAAGACACAATCCACGGCTAGATATATAATGTAGAGCAGGGATCAAAGGGTGTGTGGAAATCACCTGTTAATCTCTGTTTGACTGATCTTAAGCCTGACCAAATATCTGACATGGGTGAGTGTGTGTGTGTGTGTGTTTGTGAATGCAAATTGTGTACATATGTTCAAGTCTGTCTCTCTTTCTCGTCAGACACAGACAAAGTGCCGGACTCGCCCGCCCCGATGGAGGGAGAGAGAGAGGACGAGGAGAGAGTCGCAAAAGAGGCGGAGATGGCGCCCCCTTCATCGCAAGGCTGCGCCAACACTGAGCCCGCCCCTGAAGCAGACCCCAGCCACTTGAGGAGAGCGCAGACTGAGGAGAGCGGCGAGCCATTCTCGGAAGTGAAGAGAGAGTGGGAGGAGGGAGAGACGGACGGAGAGGTGGCGGCAGTGGAGGGCCGGGGTCCCGGGATGGAGTGGGCAGGGCCAGGATACATAAAGAGCAGCGACCTGTTTGGCTACGTGGGGATCGAGGCGGTTCTGGACCAGATGAGACGTAAAACCATGAAGGCTGGCTTCGAGTTCAATATCATGGTCGTAGGTGAGTGCGTGTCTAACACGCACACGTGCACACACACACTCATACACTCATGCACGCACACACACACTCATACACTAAGACAGTGGTTCCCAAACATTTGTAAACCATGGCAACCCGTTTTTTCAAGGCACCCTGAAACTTATAGAGAAAACAGCTAACAGTCAAAAATTTCCAGCCCTATTCGGTGGTTAGTGACTTTGGGTGGTTAGGGATTTCGTTTTCATTTTTTTAACCGTGTTACAATGTCACTTCCTAGACATAGCAAAGTAATTCCAAAACATCACAAGGAGAAATTGAAAATGGATTGACACAGACAGGCTGTTGTAAATGAGGCCCACAAATTGGTGAATTCACACGCCGACCCTTCATTCATGCGTTTCCTTCATAATGCCGACACGGTACAGCAGCTTTTGACAGCAGTGCTCCAGAACTAAAATGGCAATGTGTTTTTCTTTTTTTCTTAAATATAAGAGATACCAAAAAACGCGACGAACCATGGACTCACTGAACCGTTGCATACCTAATATATACAATTGATATACAGTATATACAGTATATATACAGTGACAACTTGGCAGTGTGGAGTTTTATATAAATATTAAACAGCTGTTTTGTCTATAAGTTTCAGGGTGCCTTAAAAAAAGGGCTTCACAGGCCCACTGCTTTCCTTATTACCTTATGTTTTTCTGGATTTGTTGCAAATTGTTTGGAGGCTGTGGCGAGAGAATATTGTGTTTTTCAGTAATGAGTGGACTCTCCTTGCTCCACCTGCAAGCGATATGGTTGGGTGATGGCGACGCAAATGAGACATAATGTTTCAACTGTGTCCACCCGAGCAGTGACCAAGCAATCTCTTGCAGACCGTACTTTCCGGTCTTCCCACACCACGGATTTGAAAGATGGCGGTGCCTCCTCAAATTGAACTTTCCAATGGTTATCTTCATGTGTAGCAGGGAAATGAGACTCAAATCTCACCTTGAGTGTTTGCGGATGTGCCAATATCACTTTGGATAGAGCTGGTTTCGTGTAGGCGGGGTCATCTGATATTAAGGGGAACATATTGAAGTAGAGAGAACAAACGTAAGGCGTTACCCTGGCCTAACGGTCTAGATAAATAGTTGTGGCATAAAAAAATAATGTCTGGATTTAATAGCTGATTAAATCTGTTTTGACATGTTTCAAATGTTTGCATTTGTATGATTGAAGGGTATTCAACACACAATTGTGCCATAAAAATCTAAGGAGCAGCGATTGTGCACAGCGCCCCTAACCTTTCGGCAATAAAACACACATCTCCAATCCGTCTGTCTATCTGTCTGTCTGTGTCTTCCTCATAAAGTTCCTCGTTACCACATGTATTCCCAAAAGACCAAATCACATGACCAAATCACGTGTTCGTTCCAATCACCACCGTCTTTTTAATGTCAGGTGGTTTAAGATTTTAGTCTTTATACAGTCATTGCCTTGATGCCCAACAATGTACATAATGTACAGTATATACTTTAATATTATGAAGAGTCTTCATTCCAGGCTTGTGTATTGTGTACTGGTACACAGTGTTGAGGCTACGTGGCTTTATGTGCACTTCTCTGTACTTCTCTGGGTCTGTTTCTGGCTGTTTTTCACTTTTCATATGTAGAGAGGAAGTGAGCTGTTGCAAGCAGGAAGTGGTTTTGAGTATTGGGGCTCTCAGCACTTCCCTCCCCCCCTACACACACATACACGAGCGCGTGCCCTACTAATGTTGGCTGTGTGTCAAAATGACAACAGGATTTAAAGAGACAGATTTAAAAAAGATGCTATTTACCTGTCAATCTATCTGTCTGCCTGCCCGCCTGCCTAATATTGTTGCATTACAAACAAGTATGACACCATCAAAATATCTCTGGACACACACACACAGATAGTACTTCCAAGGTGAAATCTCTAATAAGTTCAGGAGGATTAAGTCTGTTGAGCAGCACGGATCTTGACTACACCTGTGCTCTGGCACGCCCGTGAGGTGTGTGCACGTGTGTCCGAGTGCGTGGCACGTGTGTGTGCATGCAGCGGATTAATTAGGGGAGGTCTGTATGCGTTTGTATGTGCAAACAGGTTTTTATTAAAGCTCTGATTGTCTGTGTTTGTTTGAAAGAATCGAGAAGAGCGTAAAATGCAGTAGGAAAACGAGGAAGGTTTAAACTGTGCTGTGCTTTTCGTCGGCAGGTCAGAGTGGCTTGGGGAAGTCAACCCTCGTCAACACACTGTTTAAGTCCAAAGTCAGCCGCAAATCATGCACCCCCAACTACGAAGAGAAGATCTCCAAGACAGTCAAACTACAGTCGGTCAGCCACGGTAGGCCTACACACAAACACATAAACCCACAAAATGTGTATTATATTAAATAGACCATTTATCTTTTCTATGTTTTGGCTGTAATGTATTTCTATACTAATATGTTATGCTACAACTGTAATAACATAACAAAACATTATTTTTGGGGGGTCATGATCTGATTATAGATCATATTATTATAGCTTCTATCATATTATTGAGACATATTATTGATGTATTATTATTGACTGCTGGGCCCTGGGTCCACACTATGTCTGTGTGTGAATTCAGGATAACTGAGCCATTTCCCCCTCAAACAGACATAGACAGTTCCCTTAAATGCAAATACGTGCTGACCTATAAACGCACACATACACACACACACACACACACACACACATACACACACACACACACACACACACACACACACACACAAGGCATTCTTTTGGAGAGACATGCTTTTTTTCACTGGCTCTTCCAGCATGTGACATCTTTCATAAACATTAGCTCCTGCTGCTTCACGTGGACCTGTGGCCATGTAAATGCCACGTCCACATTCATAATAAATCCACACTCTCCTAGCATAAAAACATGTTAAAAAAAAAGCGTGTTTCAGAGGATTGTACAGCACTCTGCACGACTCTGTTCCCTTAAACAGCAGGACGGAGCATTAATATGTCTAAATACGGTCGCCTTCCATGTCCACCTCTTTCATACCTAAGACGCGGATGCCATAAGTGGTCAACAAAACTGTTGGAGTGATGGGATGTTCTGTTTAGTCTATAGATACACCTTACTTACTGTATATTTGAAACAGAGGAGTTTATTCAAAGACTGAAGAGAACGGTGTAAACTTATAGCTAATGTTTCTTGGCTTGTGCAACTCCTAAATGTCCTAAATTATTTTAGAATACAAGTTATTGTTTTGATAGTAACTCATAACAACCAGTAGAGGATACAACCTAGAGGGAAAAATATTTATTATTATTACAGTGGGACAATCAATCAAAAAGTCATTATGAAAAGAAATACTTACTAATCACCATTATGAAAAAAAAGTCATTAATTAGAATGTGAGACCTGTTCTGAGACCAGTTCTGAGACAGCAGGTCATGTTATGTGACCCCTAACAGTCATTTCGATATTAAAAACAGAAGCTGTAGGCCACATGACAGGACAATAACAATGAGGGCAGAACTTCACCAAGGTTTCATTCTCTGTTCACATGTAACCCTACGTGACACAGAGCTGATATCTTGACATATGGCTGCTAAGGGTCTGAAGGGTCTATACTTCAAATGTAAAGTGCTGAAGTTTAGATAATAGATGCGTGTTGTGGCATGTTGTCCATGTTTATAGACAATTATCCCCTTCCTGTTTCATCGTCAAATAAACTGCTAATCTGACACAGTTGTGAATTTACTGCTAATAAATTCAGAAAGATGGTTGCACAACTCTCTGCCACTCCCAGCTACTGTAAAACTCGACTAAATGACAGAATTAAAGGAGATGTTAAATGACCATGCACAATATGTTCCCACATTCATTTTAAAATCTACTCTACCTGTGTGTCTGTGTAGATAGATGCAGTAAGTATGGTATCTAATTATATACAGTGTGTGTGAGTGTGCGTACAAATGTGATGATAATAAAATTTAAGTGGAACCTCGACATACAGCGTGTAACAGACACATTATTGCTGGTTTGCAGAAATCATAATGAACAGTTTCCAGATGTCATTTGATGGTGCATCCGCTGAGAGCAGATTCCTGAGGGCTTACTCAATGTGAAACAGCCAAATGATAGTCTTTAGCGCAGTAGAGAGACACACACACACACACATACACTCATACACACTCAGCATAAAGCAGGTATTCTAGTGGTCTAGGTGTTGGACACCAGACTTCCGACCGGAAGGTAGTGGGTTTGAGCCCCAGACTTGGCCTACCTGTAAGCATCTTTGAGCAAGATGCCTAACCCCTATCTGCTCCATGTAATAGCAGCGTGTAATTGTAAGTCGCTTTGGATAAAAGCGTCTGCTAAATTACCTCATTGTAATTGTATTCTTTAGTAATTATTTTTGGTAGTGAAACTCTATGGACTTAACCCACAAACAAATAAACTGGTATTTGTGGATTACTTGTAAAGCAGGTTTAGAGGTGGGCCGTTTACTTAAAACCCTCCCCTTCCTTTGTGTGCAGTCATCGAGGAGAAAGACGTGAAAATGAAGCTGACAGTGATTGACACCCCAGGGTTTGGAGATCATATCAATAATGACAAGTGGTGAGTGTTACAGAGCTGCTACGTCCACACACACACACACACACACACACACACACACACACACACACACACACACACACAAAAAGGTGGCTCGTACATCACAAAAGCTTTGGAAAAGGAACAGAAGATGGGGATGACGCTGGAAAAAGGCATGACTGAGAATAACTGCCAATATCTGCTGATATACATTCTTTGACAATCAATCTACAGAGCCCAGTGTGGCACCAAAAAAAATGTGGCAGTAAAACCGAGACACCACTGCTTCAAGCTTCTAGTCAAAGCCTACTCCCCTGGCTAGGACACTGTGGTGGTGGTGAAGCAAAGACATAACTTCCTCTCCTCTCCTCCCCTCTTCTCACCCCTTTCCTCTACTCTCCACTCCTCTCCAGCTGGGAGCCAATAGTAAAGTATGTTAATGACCAGTATGAGAAATATTTGAAAGAAGAGTTGCATGTCAACCGGAAAAGGAGGATCCCAGATACGAGGGTCCACTGTTGCGTCTATTTCCTTCCTGCCACTGGACACTGGTTAGTAACCACTAGTAAAAGTATTAAAGGTGACCTAAGCGATGATTTAGACCTGACATTGACTTGGTATACATAAACATTTTTATTTATTATCTTGAAACATGAAAATGTATTGTTTTAAACCATGTACATTCACTTGAGATGAAGAGTGAACTGGCATGTATGCCACTAGATGGCAGTATAAATTCTTAAGAAACGATTGTTTCAGGGGATTAATGTTTATTGCAGCTTTAAAGGAGAGGTTAGGCATCATGCTCAGGAATGTGGGATCAAACCCACGACCTTAAAGGTGGAAGTTTAACATCCAGACCACTTGACTTCTGTTCTCACTGCACAGAAAATTGAATTTTACTTTTTTTTTAAGGAAGGAATTTTTGGGGTATGTATATTTTTGGTCCCTCAGGCAGGTCAGCATACTAAAAAACATCTGTGTGTGTGTGTGTGTGTGTGTGTGTGCATGCGTGCGTGTTCAGGCTGCGTCCTATTGACATTGAGTTCATGAAGAGGTTGGGGAAGATCGTAAGCATCGTTCCTGTTATCGCCAAGGCCGACACACTCACCATAGAGGAGAGGCTGGAGTTCAAACAGAGGGTTAGGAGACACACACACACGGACGCCGCGCCCGCCGGGGGGGGGGGCGGGGGGGGGCGGGGGGGGGGGGGGGGGGGGGGGGG
>JAOEHI010053335.1:0-15354 GCA_025447815.1 Percopsis transmontana | reverse complement strand
CCCCCCCCCCCCCCCCCCCCCCCCCCCCCCCCCCCCCCCCCCCCCCCCCCCCCCCCCCCCCCCCCCGGCCCCCCCCCGGGGGGGGGGTGGTAGATCTCTCAGCCTCTCAGCACCTGAAGTAGATGTGTGGCTGTGCCATACCTTCCTGGAGTGGGATGAATGAGCAGAATGAAGGGGTGTGGTCTGTCACCACGGAAAGAGCGTGTTGATGGACAGCTAAGCTGGCACATTATTTTGGGTTGATTCGGGCTCTTTCCGCTGGCAGGGAGGGGCTCTCACCCACCCAGTCACTCATTGGCAGTGTGTGTTTTGTCTCTCAATGTGACTCTTTGTGTTTATGTCCTGTTTATGCCTGTGTGAGTACATTTCTCATGTGTGTGTGTGTGTGTGTGTGTGTGTGTGTGTGTGTGTGTGTGTGTGTGCGTGCATGAACGCTGTGTCCTGTGAAAATGAGCCCCCTCCTGGTAGAAATGCGTGTGGATAGATAGAACCCCGCCCCCCTCACATTTTCCAATTGTGCCATGTCTGTATGTCTGTGTGCGTGTGCGTGTGCGTGTGTGTGTGTGTCAGCGAGCGAGAAGCCAGGGGAGGAGGGAATTTTCCCTGTCAGGTGAACTTTATCAAAACTGTGGATCTTATGTTTTTTATTCTCTGCTAAGACACATCTTTAACCATGTATGTTTATAGCCTCTCCAGTGTAATCACTAACAGTTCGACAGTACCAGATACAGCTTTTATTTAGAGTCTACTCAGATATCCTCCAAAGTCCAAACAACACAGTCCGCCATGTTGCACATCTTTCTTATCGTATAGTCCGTCCTCCATCATTTCAGCAAGCCGTTTACTCTTTTTTTTTAAATATATAAATAATGTATAGATCACTAAAATTAACTCTGTAAGATATTATTTCTGAACATGTTTAGATATCTCCACTATGACTACAGACCTGTGTTCTTTACAAAGTGCTGCTTAAAAAGCATCGATTGACAGATTTTTGTATCTAGATAACTAAAATATTGTAGATTGTGATAGTTACGTTTTTTAATACGCGTTCAAAAATACACCCACAATTGTATTAAAATTCAATATTAGTATTTTTGTATTGTCTCATTTTTGTACAAAAGAAATATTAGCAATGTTGTTTTCTGCTAAATGTACTTAGCTCTAATACATGTGCTTTTAAATAAAAAAAAAGCTCATTATGAACTCATTGCTGGTTTGTGTCTGTACACTATTTACATTTGTTCCACGTCATTCTCCACCATGGTGCGAATGAGCCTTTGGCTTCTCCAACGTAAAACATCTTTCACCGTAAAATATGTACTGTATGTAGAATAGGGGTGTGTATTTTAAATGGCATCACCAGAAGTATTTGTTAAGAGCCTGAAGACTATAACTGAAGACTCTCTACAGTATGTTCTATAATAACGTGAGAGAAGCTCTGGAGTGTTTTGGTCATTTGGGTGTAACTACACGCACACACACACACATTGGCCTCAGAAGAGTGCCTGACTTCACACTTTGGCAGACGCAGGACCAAGACCACCCGGAGCTGGCATCAATTCGTGCATGCATGTGTGTGTGTGTGAGGGATTGTACACACGGTGTCATTTGCTCCACTATGAAGTCGTTTTCAGCCTCTCGAGAAAATACAGACACTTTTGCCAGCTCAACAATTCAACGCCTTCTCCCTTACAAAATACAGAGGATCTCATCCAAAACTAACTTTAGCTAAAGCTACAAGCACAGTTCTGCATTGCATGTACCAGTCTATGAGTAGAAAGAAAGAAAGAAACAAGCAAACAAACAAATGAACAGAAAGAGTGGATCAGCCCCCAGTGAACCAAAATACTAATTCTCAGCTATATATACACTTTAGGTCATTTTAAGTCAATGGCTACAGCGATGTAATCATTATTGCAGGATGTCTGTTTCCCTCTAGAGTCCTGTAGCGTCCCGTCTTTTATTGAGAGTGACAGAACAGCTGCTCTGAGGTCAGTTGTAAAGAACGGCATCAGCCTGAGATTTATACAGTCTGTGAGCAGCTGGCAGGCCTGGGGTCAGTGAAGCATGGCTGTAATAGTAGAGAGAGGCCCGTGTTGTGGTCTTGTTTTGGCAGCAGCACAGTGGCCATGCTGGCACACTGTCAACACAGGCCAAGGAATTACATAGTGCCCCTCTCAGTACTCTCACACGCATGCTCTCTCTCTCTCTCTCTCTCTCTCTCTCTCTCTCTCTCTCTCTCTCTCTCTCTGTCTTTTGCCTTACCTTTGCATCTTTGCAAATGCTACAGTTTATCCATATATAGTATGTTTTAACAGTTTTTCTCTATCGCTTTGGCTCAAATTTTAACATTCTCCAAACTGTAAGTGAAATTGTCACAACTGTTTTATGGAACATCACATCTCTATTGCATATCTGCAAAATGTAGTAATTGACCCAAAACATTTAATTCATGCTTCAAAACCTAAAGCAAAATGCTAAGTTCTTTTGTCATCTTGTGAGTCGTACTGGTCAAAATGTTTAGATGTTTTTTCACCATGGCAGTCAACTCTGGAAATGTTTCTTATATTCAAATTTCAGTTTTGTTCTACTTTTTTGTTGACACTGACTGACTACTGTACGATACAAGAATGTCAGTTTTGTCTAGCTAAATGTTATGTATCACACAATTTCTTTAGATATAGATTTCAACAGATTACTGGGAAAAGTCAATACTGTACAATCCTGTAGTACACAGAAAAAATATATGCACATTTCTATGTATAGCCTACAGACATCACAAACATTCCATGTCACATATTTATTGAGTAGGCTATGCATGTATGTTTAACAGATTTTGATAATTGAATGGATAATTATGCTTGTGATGGCTCACACGATGAAAGAATGTTTAGAAGTTGTGAAAAGTATGACAATTTCACTGAAAAGCAACACATCAGTTTTAAACAGCAAGCCATGTGCAAATTGTAAAAGAAATTACTAACTATTTTGCACAAAATCTGGTGTGAACAAGAAACTAATTGTTCAGAGATTTGAATTTATTGTTCTGAAAAAAAGAATTGTCATTCGAGAATTGAGCCAAAGCGATTGAGAAAAACTGCAAATTACACAACTGCATGCACCCTTTGATTACTGTCAATGACACTTTGACAGTGTCAGTGAAAGTAATCAGTAGTTGACTGATTTGACACAAGGACCGGGAAAATTAGATTAGAGAGCTGTCAAGTGCTAGCAGGAGTTAACTCTGTTCTGCTCCACTGGATAGTGTTAGGGATCCCATAATAATTGCTGTGGAAAACATATTCGTTTTTAAAGACAAAGTGTGACACTGATTGAAACCGTATGTGCGAAAACGGAATGACAGAATGAATAATAAAGACAGTAAATAAGTATGTTGTGTGGATGTGGAGATTTCCCTATTGTAATGGTACAAATATATGTATGTAGGAGTTTTAAATGTATAAAAAGTTGACTAAAAGACTTCTTTTCTTGCCGTGTAATGTTGTAGTTGTGCCCTAACCAAAATGGCCCACTGGGCATACATGATATAAAAAGCATCGCACAACAAGAGTGCTACTGTGGGTACCTCTGGGTTGGCTTGCATGTGTGTGTGTGAGTAAAAGAGAGAGAGAGAGAAAAATGAGAAAACTGAGTTGGGAAAAAAACATACATTACGCCAAAGTCTGTTTTAACCCCTTCATAAGTTTTATACCCCAACCCTCCCACAGTTTGTCTCACAGATAGATAGATAGAAAGATAGATAGATAGATAGATAGATAGATAGATAGATAGATAGATAGAGACATACAGCACATAGATATATAGATAGATAGCACCAGTTCCTCGACCCTACTATGTAGCCAGTATCCTTCCAGCATTCTAATATACTCGCTAGCTTTTATATCTTCCCCGTAACCTTCTGTATTCCTGCCTATCCCTCCTGTCTCCATGTCTCCCTCATAGCCTGCTCCTGCCTTCCCCACCTACTTCTGCTGCCTGCTTGCCTGCCTGCCTGGTCTCTCGTCTCCTCGCTGCCTGCCGTCTGTCTGTGCCTTTGCCTACCTCGTCTGCCCAAGTGGTATAGCCTACCGACTCCCGGCTGCCCTACGTTCGTCTGTGCTGTTGCCTCCATCATTGCCTGCCTCTACTACTATTGCCTGTCCTCTGGTTTTTGCCTGTGTGTGTCTGCGCTTAGGTTAAAATACTCTAGTACTAGTGAGATAGATAGATAGATAGATAGATAGATAGATAGATAGATAGATAGATGAGATAGATAGATAGATAGATACTGTAGTTAGATAGATACTGTAGTTAGATAGATAGATAGATAGATACTGTAGTTAGATAGATAGATAGATAGATAGATAGATAGATAGACATGGAGTCAGACAGACTTAAACCAAAAAACTCTCCATATAGTGAAAATGGAGTGGTTGTCCAATATGTGGATGCATTAGCCTACTTTTTGGTAAATCCATTATGCAGGCGTCAGTGATTGAAATAGGAGCACAACGGGGTCTTGGAAGCTAATGTCTAAATGTACTCAGTCAGTCAGCACTCAGTCAGATGTGCGTGGGCGACATAAGGATTAATATTTAGGATTAATGCCTTTTTGTTCCAGTTGGATTAGGGTGATGGTGGATGATGGATGAGAATGACAATATTCAATATTTTTAAAGGTTTTTGATACGTATAGACACGCAATAGAATACAATACAGTTAGCTAAGAATCTCAGAACATCCAGTTAAATGTGACGGAAGACAGGAAGACAGGATTAACCCATTTCCGGTTCTCCAATTGAGAGTTTTAATATTTACGTGCGGATTAGTTGAAAGTGAATGAGCATGATGACAAATGTTCTGTTAGCCTTCAGGCAAGCAACCAGATAGGTCAGTTTTTTAGGGGATTTTTGGCAATTATTCCAAAATACTTATTGGTACTTATTGTTGTTAATCTATTACACCAAGGTCCACACCGGCTACTTTCATAATTCAGCACAAAACTGAACAATGCGCCTTAAACTGGTAATGTGTCAAATCTGGTATCGTTATCCGATTTTAGATGTGTTTGAAACCCTCTCGCTTTTTAATGTGAATCTGAGGAACACGACTGGATGAAGGACATGGGCACATTCATGCAAAATCATAAACAGAGAGATTATTTATTGTCTATTCATCACAACCTGGAGTCAGAAATTGGGTAAAAGAAAAGGAGAGGTGTTGGAGACAGAATGAGGAATAATAAACATAGCAGATGTTGGCTGAACGCAGGGCAACAGGTGATTATGTAATCTTCATATAAAGTGACTTTCTATATCTAGTAGTCCTTTTCTCCATCTTTCTCTCTATCTCTATATATATATACCTCTCTATCTTCCATACACATAAAAAAATATCTCTCCCAAGGGTCTCGCAAAGTCAGCTCACCTTCCACGCCGCACACACAAAACACACACACACACACACGCAGCTACTCTTTTACTACAGGAGGCCTTGGTTTTATTCGCTAATGTAAATCCTCTGTCTCATCAGATTTAGAGACACGAAGGCTTTTTACAGCTCTTCCTCTAGCTCTCACTCTGTAAACATGTCTCCCGCACGCAGTCATCTCCTGACCCGTCGGTGGGAGAGGAGAGGTCAGTGAAAGGGGGGGGCAGATGATCTGAAATATTGTGAACTGTGACCCAAAGCTTTTGTTTTTGTAGATAATCATAAACATTAACAATTTTTGACGCGTGTTTCCCCAGGGTATTTTCACTGTGTATCACTCTGATGAAAACACAATGTTTATGCCCAGCAAGCAATAATGGAGTTAAGTAGGACTTTGAAATTGTACAATTACAGCTCAGTACTGGCATTATATTTGCTTTAGGTACACAGTGGATTATGTTTAAGTGGTTTGTGAGCAGAATAAAGTTAGGTCATTCACTTCAGTTAGAACTGGATGATCATTGTGTAAATTTATAGCCTTAACACATACACAGGGAAGGCTAGGATTCATGTGAAAAAGACATTTACCAACCGACTGCGTCACTAAAATAGTCCAAAGTAGGAACAGATGTCAACAGTTCTGAACTCTCCCTTTAAATCCAGGCACATGTTGTTTACACTGATTCGGTCGGACAGGTTCAATGGACATAGAGTGAAGATGTTTTACGTCATCAGAGAAAAGGAGGGGTTGGAGAGGAAGAGAGACAACCCCCTCTTATCTGCCTCGTGTACAGTACAAAAGGAGTTCATCCAAGCCCATAACCCACAATTTATCTCAACCGCTCAATCTCTCCATAGTTCTGAGGAAATTCTGTGGTGTGTCCAAAGTTGATCAGGCCCTTAGGGGTTAACCTGTCCACACATAGCACATGCGCACACACACACACACACACACACACGCAAATTTACAGCAATTCTGATACTCCACTTTGGCTTCAATTCAGCTTGTCTGAATCCAAAACCGTCTGATTTATTGGCCATGCATGTGAGTGCATGAGTTGTGCGTTTGTGTGCGTACATGTTGTGTTATTCAGCACAAAGCCAAATGTGAGATCAGCTGGGAGCACTGGGACCATGCAGCTGTCTCCATGACAACCCGCTGAAGACCTCATGTGCACAAGTGAACCACGGACCTCACTCATAAAATATGGACGTTCACACTGAGGAATTTGGAAGGCTTCTATGCATCCATGCACAGCACAACAGGGACTGCATTTATTTACTAGTTTACTATTTACTAGTATATATTTCATTAGTTAGCTAGTTAGCTAATCCGTTATATACATTATATAAATCAATACATCACTAAATGGATATGTTATTACAATCAATGCGCTCTGAGTCACACACACACACACACACACACACACACACACACACACACACACACACACACACACACACACACACACACACACTTGCATACCTGTACCTGTTCTGGGTTGTGTTATCTGTCCGAAAGTGGGCAGCTTCAGGTTGGGGGTGCTTGACTGACTGTGTGATTTGTTATCCCTGACAGCTCCTCTACAGCCTACACGCTCAGGACAGCCTAGGATGGATAGGACATGCTATGATATAGGATAGAACACAGGATACGATTCTACAGCAAGGTACTATAAGATGCCAGACGACACGCTTACTAGCCAGCAAGACACATTTTTGTTGCTCTCAAGGCAGTGAAGGAAGGAAGAAGGACGTGAGAGCAGATGACAGAGGAGTGAAGGATGAGTGGAAAGAGAAGCAGATGGAGGATAGAAGGGGAGGCAGTGTGCTGGGGTGTTCATGGTAGATTTTACGATTGTCTGTCTTGGCCCACAGATAGTCCCTGATAACTTCCCACACTCTCGCTAGTGTGTGCTGTGTGCATGTTTGTGTGTGAGTGACTACTTTTTAACTTTCACTACCCCTCTACCTCCAGTTGAAATGCCTTTTCTGAATACACCACTGAGGTTCTCACGTCCAGCTGCTTCTCAGTTCTGCTGTCCAGAGAGCTGGAGAGGATCTGGAGAGGATCTGGAGAGGATCTGGAGAGGATCTGGAGAGGTAATGTCGACTTGCACACAAAGCATCAGTTAATGTTTATGAGTCCTTTGAAGGGTGCTTTTAACTGCCTGACTGCTTTCGTATTTTCGTAATCACCCATATGGACAGCTGAAGAACTTCTTCCCAAAAAACAAAAAGATTAACCTACGTAACCTACTCGTAAAAATGAGTAGGACTTTATTTAACAAGATTTAAAACTAAGATACAACTATTTGGTGACTACAAACTCGTAATTTGTATTTATTTTGTATTAGTCCTTATATATATGTATAGAATAATTCATTTATATAAAGTATTTGAGGATCTATCTTGTAATTGTGAGATTGCAGGGTCAAACCTCCTTACATAGACAAAAGAGATTTTCTTCAGAATTTCTTTAGACCAACAGCAGTGACGTGCTTTTAAACTCCCAGGTGGTAAGCAAAATTTTTCTGGAAAGACGAAATATTAGAGTTGCATCACTGTACCAGGCACTAACTCTAACTTTTTACGGAGAACGTCATGCGTCTTGCCAGGTTCTGAAGTCTCAGAGGTCAGAAAGTCAGAGACATTCCAGTGCGGACTAACCCTTACTCAGCTTCAACTGTCACGCTGAAGTCCAGACTAATGGATCACACTGCTGTGAATACATGACTAAAATTCCATAACCACTACACAAGATGTTGCGAGTTAACTCTTTCCTGGGTGGTAAAGGTGCCTGTCAAAATACCATACAAAAAAATATGTATTATTATATATTCTCTTTAATAAAACTTGCATAGAAAAGAAGTGTGTTCACAAGCTATGGATATAGGGTAAAGGATGAGAACGACTTCAGTACAGAATGGAGGATGAGAGGACGAGAGGGAGGGTACAGGAGGAACATTGGTGCGTCAAAGTCTCTTCAAAGCGTCTCAGGTCTCTGGTTATGGAGCCTTAAGCCCATGAAACCCAGAGCAACGTGAAGAGTTACGAGGTGCAGCGAGCCCCCGACTCCGTGTGTCTGTGTCTTTAATGTCGGGGGCCGACCGTGTATAGGAGTTAAAGCAGGGCACCCTGATCTTACGCACTCTCCCTGCTCCTATTGATCTCCCTTCAACCCCCGCTCTATTCCTCATACTCCCCCCTCCCCATCGGCATCCCAACATCTGGTTTCAGTCTGGCCTGCAGATTACAGACGTAAGCACAGCGTCAACAAGAAACCACCCGCCCCCATCTCATCCCCTCTCCTATTCCCCGGGTCCTTCCGGAAGTTGTGTCACACTTCCAGGCAGTCTTGAGTTGATGATCCGGGATTAACACGGAGAGTCGTTTGGTATGTCTTCAGCAGCTAAGATAGAACAGGTGTAGAAATATCACCGTACTGTATATTGTTTAGTACATTATGTATATTTAGTGTCTGTCAAACATAATTGTTAAGGACACCGACTATGACCTCGCGAGGTGGAAGGTCAGAGGTCAGGATTCAGGATTCAGGAGGTCAGGGGTTGGAGGTCAGGGGTTAACAGGTAGCTGGAGGATAAAAGCTTAGAGGATTCTTTATGGTTGGAGTGAAGGAGGACACAAAGAGTCCAGTCTGTCTGTCGGACAGGGAGGATTTGTATGTCGCATGGCTCCCCGCTGCCCCAAGGTCTCTCCGTTGTCTGTCTGTCTGTCCGTCTCTGTCTGTCTGTCTCTCGAGGGCATTCAAACAGTCCTTGGTTCGACAAAAACACGTCACATAACCCACTGTGCCAACGGTCTGTAACATTTTAATGAATCGTATAGAGTTTGGCCAGGGAAATACTACTCGGTTGGAGCGAGAATAGTTTTTCTCTTACCACTTTGTGTTTGGGTTGGTTCAGCAACACAGGCTATAGAGGCCCTTTTCGCTTTGCAGCAAAACAACTTAGTTGAAATCCTGGTACAGACCCAGTGCCTATAGTGCCTGTGGAAGCCTATAGCGAGGGCCTGTGCTTCAGAGCGCGGGCAGGAGCAGTAAGGCGTGTATCTGCAAGCAGAGGTCTCGGGTTTATGCAGACAGTGAAAGGGGGGTTCAGAGCCAGTGTCCAGGCCGGGGCTCTCAGCTTAGCTGGATAACGTCCCGTCTCCAGACTCTGTACTGGCAGCGTATGCGGTCGCAGAGCTACAAGCCTTCATTCACATGCAGAGTTTACACATACCGTGTACAGCTTCCATGTTTGAAGGGGGGTGGGGGCATGAGAGAGACAGGCAGACTGGCAGGCAGACAGACAGACAGACAGGCAGACAGACAGACATACAGACAGGCAGACAGGCAGACATACAGACAGACAGGCAGACAGACAGACAGGCAGGCAGCCAGACATACAGACAGGCAGACAGGCAGACATACAGACAGACAGGCAGACAGGCAGACAGACAGAGAGGCAGACAGGCAGACAGACAGACAGGCAGACAGACAGACAGGCAGGCAGCCAGAAAGACAAGAGTAGGGAGCCCTTGATGCAGGTTTGGGGAACAGGTCTATTTACCACATTTGGGCTGTCTGTTCAGTTAGACTGAAAGCCAGGATGTCCCTAGGCTAAGTGAGTGTGTGCGTGTGTGTTTAAATTTAGTATATTTTACACTCACAGAAGCACCATTTATACTGCATGACATGGGGAGTAAAATATGAATATGATTTTCAGTAAACCTAGGGCTCAATGTGATATATATAAACATCTTCACATCCCTGCCTTTATGGTTTAGCTGCTATAAAACAATAAACAGACGCAACAACAAAGCCGTCCTCTCTGTACAGCTCCGCTAAGATCGATGAGTCCTCAGATTATAGTATACTAAATAAATCACTGTCTGTGTGCACACGTGTGCGTCTGAACACAGTTTATGTGTTGTCTCTGTGTGAGCTAACATTGACCTCTCTATTTCAGAAAGATACTGTACTATTAGAGAATGCTAATACCATATCACCTGTGTGACTTTTCCTATGTACTGTATGCATAATGAAAAATGGTAGGTGAAATATTTGGTTCACGGTGAAATGGGCTCATAGCCAGGTCACAGTACTACTCAGTCAGAGAGGTATTTGATTATGGTGAGACGATAATGCTGAGTTTTAAAGGATTCCTCTCTGGCATCATTGCATATGGATTTATCATCTAACTAGTCCCAGTCTTACCCACAGAGCTCCATTACCTGTGCTTACAGTACGCTTGTAGGTTTAGTTACATTAGGGTGAGTTTTTGTTAATATACATTTACACTTTATGTGCACAATACACAATAATACCCTGTGCGTTCTTTGATGTACATTTATCATGTCAAACATTCATGCACAAAAATGGCCACGCTCCCTTTTTCTGCCTCACCAATGGGGGAAAACAACACAGTGATTAGATGACCAAGGTGACCAATAGCTTTAGTTCTTCTCTTATATGTTCAGGCCTTTGTTTCAGTAGAACCACATGCATACAGTAAACACACAAAACATTGTTACACACAAGTTTCAAGTTTGTGAAAATGTCTATGGTCTATATTATACTATAATTTTATATAAATATATAACAATTTTGTTGTCTCTGGTCTGAAGCTTCTCTGTTTTTGAAATTTGAACGGTGCAAGGAAAAACAAACATGTCACATGTGGGCCTGCAAATGTGTGTGATTGTTGTGAGTCTTTACTACACTAAGTACTTCCTGTCTGAATACTGAAGCCGTACCACAGAAACCCAGGGAATTTACGGACAGAGACTGAGGTTTGCTTTAATTGGGTCTGGTAATCCCACTGTTTATGGCTATATTATAGAGCAGGAGGGGTCACAGCTACATTCCTTACACTGTGTGTGTGTGTGTGTGTGTGTGTGTGTGTGTGTGTGTGTGTGTTATGTAGAGAGTAGGGAGTCCATTAAGAAATTACTTTATGGATGGTGCTGACTTACACACAAGACTACCCCCATGTGCGCACACACACACACACACACACACTCCTTTTGGTTCTTATCGTCCACTGAGCGGGGGGCCAAGTGACTCAGGCCAAAGACTAAACGGCTAGTCCATCCATCCTGCCGCACATCACAAAGCCACGTGGAGCCAACCCTTTATGTTTCATACAGTATATTCTACACTATTTTCAATGAAGCTTCTTCTTTGTGGGTTGTGAACACTTCCTCCAAGTACGCTGGCTGTAGGATGCCATGGCTTCTGTCTCCTAAACACTACTAGTACTGTACATACCTTTAGTACAGACAGGCCAGTGGTTCTTTTGGCTTCTGTAACCCCTTTTCATTATTTTCCAAGCCGAGTACCCCTTTACCGGTCCAGGACAATTTTCAATATAAGAAAAGAAACGTAAATATAAGTTTTAATTATGGAAATTGGGTATTACATTTAAAAGGCTATTCAATTACTACAAATTACAATTAGGTCATTTGGCAGATGCTTTTATCAAAAGTGACTTAAAATTACATGGTGCTATTATATGGAGCAGATAGGGATTAGGCATCTTGCTCAAGGATGCTTACAGGTAGGCTAACTCTGGGGCTTGAACCCACAACCTTCTGGCTGGGAGTCCAACACCCAGACCTCTAGACTATCTTAACACACACCACCCATTGAGAAACACTGCAGTATGCGGTTGATATTTAAGTACGTAGGGCATACAGTACAATGCAATTAGGACACCGCTTTGTGTGAGTTTGTGTGCGTTTGTGCGTGTGTGCGAGTGTGCGTGTGTGCGTGTGTGCGTGTGTGCATGATAAAGAAGACCAGACAGATTACAGTCACCGGACTCAGAGCCTGGGAAAACCATGTTTTTACTCAACGCCTAATGTTTCTTTGGCCTCACAGGCCAATTTTCACTATTATTTCCACACTCTTCTCTCTCTGCAAGCTCGTTGGGCTTTTTTGGCTATTACATTAGGACTAGGCACCAACATGTATTATACAGGCAAAGGTTTAGTTTCCAAGGTCTCTCTCACTGCCTCATGCCACATACATAAACACACACAGGCACTCACACCTACACACATATGCGAGCAAACGCATGCACACGCACACACTTCTATTTTTCTCCTCCCCTTCTCTTCTCTTGGCTTTTGGACCTGGAAGAGGTTTGGTGAATTATTGGCCCGAATGAATTATGAGAGATGATCGGGTCAGACACACACACACACACACACACACACACACACACACACACACACACACACACACACACACACACAACTAGTCACAATTAACCAATAATGCAAGCCAACACACACATTGATTTATCACAATTCAAATGTCTGCTCTTATTAACCAAATCGACGCAATTCAGATGTTTTGAAGGGTTCTCGGTAGAGTCCAAATATACGCAGTCAGCCAAGTGTCAGCGCTTCCCAATTTACGTTCTCCACGTAGATTAGATTAGAACGTACACTGTGTCCAAATGACGACCAGACAGACAATATCCTGGAATGAACTTTGGAACCTATTAGGTAACACAGCTGTGTTAATGTGGTGGTCAGCATGTTATCGAAATATATATATCCTCCTCTCCTTTCTCCTCTGTTAGATCAGTTCTTAGAATATTAATTACTTGACGAAAATTTTGGAATTAATTACTTTTTTGGGGATTGAATGATGATTTTTTTAAATGGAAATATATTGAGTAATACAAACTGAAAAATGCAAAAGTAAAGTAACCATGATGATGTGATTTTGTCATTATTCTATGGAAATGTTGTTTGCTGCAAGAACTGGTGGTTAACCAGTTCAACTGCTGACAAATTGATTGTAAGTTGCTTTGTATAAAAGCGTCTGCTAACTGCTGTAAATGGAAATGGCAACAAAACTGTTTAATCAAAGAGCACACAATACAGCTACAAACCAGTCTTACCGAACCTGACAAGAAAATGTGATTATTTCATGGATTTAATGATGATTAATGAGTGACTTTATTTGAGATATACAGTAAAAGAGCATTTGAACTTTAGTAATAATTTGAATGCCATGAGACTATGGTAAATCTATGGGGGGGCGTGTAGGCCATAATTCAAACTCACCTCTCATACACACCATTGAAAACCTCTCACAAACATCGCTAAAATACAAATGAAAACATCAGATACATATTACTAAGATGATAGCCCATCATATCCCTGAAAGCAAACATCTGGGCGCGTTGAAAAATTCACACAAGCCTTTCTCTCTCAGCTCCCGTTCAGCTGAAAACACAATATTGCTAAGATGGTGCTCCATTCCCTAACGGCTTGTCTTATAGGCTATGATATCAGCCATATACAACAAGCTATCATCACAGTAAGCATGATGACCAGTGTGTGAGTGTTATGAAGCAGATATATTAGTGTATTAGTATCGTCGAGTCATGTTAGTATAGTGGACTACACATGGACTGGAGAGTTTACCAAGAGCCTCACAGCATTCCAGTGGTGTGACTGGCCAGGCCTGGATTTACTTCAGAAAACCACTGCTCACATTCTACAACACCCGGCATTTATTTTCTAAATCATTGATATGCGGTCACCTTTCAGCCTAAAACTGTGAAAACCTCAGTCAATACACACACACACACACACACACACACACATATTGTGAAACGTGATTGTGGTTTTTAGTGAATCATAAGACCCCGTTGTTTATTCAGTTAGTATGTTTTTGTTCGTGCTAGTAAAGCCCATCTTTTCCCTGAAAGCAAACATCGGGGCAGGGTTGAAAAATTCACACAAGCCTTTCTCTCTCTCAGCTGCCTTTCAGCTGAAAACACAATATTGCTCAGATGTTGCTCCATTCCCTCTTATACTGTAGTATACACCTCCCTGCAGGCCCCTGTACAAACATATACACAACACAGTGTACATTCTGGAGTCAGAATACATTTTTAGCTACTGTGACATTTTTATGCATTAAGCCCAATGTGTCTGGAGTGTTGCGGTGAAAGAGTCTACGACCCTGACCTGACCTTTCCATTGATGTACAATAACACGCGAGCGCAGCCTGCTATAAGCTATAATGTGTAACACGCAGCTACAGTATCATTTTCCCTATAGATGTTTCATATGCAGGGATAACATTAATACCATATGCTTGGGTCTGTTTGGGCCAAGCCGTGCCTCCATCTTGGATTACCGCCTCTGTTTTCCGGCAGTACGGTTTGTCCCTGGAGCTCGGTGAAGGGAGGGGTTTGGAGGCGTCATTTTCAATGTTGCAAGCCAATCGTAATCCTTGTTGACAGAGCTTGATTGGTCTGGCTTGCTGCCTTACGGAAAGGAGAGAAAAAATGAGTAAAAGTTTTGAGGTTTTGTTAATTGACATGTTTGGCAGATTCAGGTTGGGATTAAACCCCCACAATCTACTGAATGAATCATGCAGATGAGTTATGATTTCTAAACGACTTCAGTGGTTTTTGGTTAAAGAGAGGAGGTGACACAGGGACAAGATAATCACTATGGATTAGTTGTGGTCAGATTTCAGTGGAGGCCATTTGTTAAACAAATGGACCGCGGTTTAATTGCCTTCTCTTTATTCAATCCTTGTGACCTCTGACCTCTAAAGACCGCTCAGGTGTCAAAGGCCACGGACGAGAAGATTAACAGAATCACATGAGTGCCTCTGACCTCTCTAATCTGTTTGGAATTGTCTCTGTAATTGGCTTCATTGACTTCAGAATAGCAGAAATGTAAAGACAGGTCTGGAACCCTCATTGGGACAATGCTCAGCGCGCGCGCACACACACACACACACACACACACACACAATAATCAACATTTATTGTGTTCACTTTCTCTATATTTCCTACCACCACACACACACACACACACACACACGCACACGCGCACACACACACACACACACACACACACACACACACACACACACAC
>JAOEHI010053334.1:0-15354 GCA_025447815.1 Percopsis transmontana | reverse complement strand
TCTCTCTCTCTCTCTCTCTCTCTCTCTCTCTCTCTCTCTCTCTCTCTCTCTCTCTCTCTCTCTCTCTCTCTCACCCTGAACCGTTTCATTTGGCTGTTCACCCCTTTATCTTTCTTCCCTTCTTCCTCCTTCAACCCCGTACTGTCCTGTGTCCCCTCTCTCTCCTCTCCTCTCCTCCCCCTGTCGCGGGCATGGCCGCAGGAAGCTAGTGGACTGTCCCCAGCTGCTGGACGTGGAGGACATGGTGAAGCTGCGCGAGCCCGATTGGAAGTGTGTGTACACATACCTGCAGGAGTTCTACCGGGGCCTGGTGCAGAAGGGCCTGGTTAAAACCAAAAGCTCCTCCTAGGGGCGCACAGCGTCGTATTTATCCTCATGGTGAGAGAGGGTCAAGCCCGCAGAGGAAACCCCCACGGTGGTGATGTTTTGTGTGTGTGTGTTTAATTAGATCTGTTTTAAGTTGCTGATGATTTGTGCCATATAAACCTCCCTATACCTATATACAGTACAGTTGCTGAGGTCTAAGAACCAAACATGGTAGGCTTAAGTGTGTGTGTGTGTGTGTGTGTGTGTGTGTGGCAGAGAGCCACACATCAGCGCTTCTCATCTGCTGCTCCGCTCTTTAAAAGGAACTCCTGTATCACAATGTTTCAAACAGAGGACTTTAGAAACAAAGCAGAGTGCGGAAACAAAAGCTGTCCGTCCTCGCTGGCGTTGTGTGGACAGTGTGTGTAACAAGTGTTTATGTACCGCAGGGATTAAAGCCTTTTTAAGATGAGATGCAGCGGTTATTAATACACCTATCGTTCTGTATCTTAGTGATACAAACAAAAGGTTTTATATTGTTGACATTGCTTTTCTTAGAGAAACTAACCCACCCAAGATTTCCTCTCAATGGCTGGAATAACATTGCTGTTAAATTAGGACTTCAAAAAAGCTTGTTGCTGGGTTTATATGTGGAGCCTGCCACCATGTGGTCATTTTTTGTATTACTTCCATATGGAATCAAAGGAATGTTGTCAGTTAAAATTCAGAGAAGTAATTACATGAAGGAGGATTTTGTATATATTAGACAGTGCTTCTTTGTAAAGTTAGGGGAAACAAGATAATAAATCAGATAAAATAACAGAAACTCCTAAATGAGACTAGAGCTTATGTGTACCCCAACACATCAGTAGATATGAAATTTGGCAGCTTCCGAAGGGATGTGTACCACAATAATGTTTTGAGAGTGTCCCTAGTGTGCTCTGTGAGGCCTTCAAAGTAGACACCATGGGGAGAAAGATTTGAGTTTAAAAGCTCTGGGAAGGAAAAACTATCTGTCCAGCCCACTGTTGTCTTTTTCTTCTGCTTAATGTCCCTGTATGCCTGTCCTCTCAGGGCCTTCGCCAACTGCATGCCCTTGCTGGAGGTGGAGGACATGATGATCATGGGCAATAAACCTGACTCCAAGTGTGTCTTTACCTACGTCCAGTCCCTGGTCAACCACCTGCGCAGGTACGAGATGATGACCTTGGGTCGGGCCTCTGACCTCTGATCACACCCCGCCCACCCTGCGGACCCCTCCCTCCTCTCTCGCGGTCCTGTTCAGCGCAGGGTAGTAAACACGGGTTATCTCCACCATCTTCACCCTCTGGCCCCCCAACACATCCTTCACTTGACGGCAGCCAAGACTATTTGAGAAGCAACGTCTCCAATTTGCACACCTTTGACGGACAAGTTGAGAAAAAGTGTGCATGTGTGTTGGCGTGCCGGTTCTCTTTGTCACGATGACATGTAATCTCTTCTGGACTCGCGTTCTTCATCCAAAACCTGCTTAAGCCTCCAGAAAGAGAGTGGCACGTTTTAAGTGCATATTTCTAAGCTTTAAAACTTTTATATTTGATTTATTTTATAGCTGCCATCAGTTTGGTACGTGGTAGTTTTCAAGATTTTTCCAAAAAGAATTACTGGTGCTTACTGAGAAACTCTAAAAGAAATGTATAAAAGAAAATTATTTTTGACAGTTTTCCCCTATATTTATGCCTACATTATGCTCTAATCGTCAATTAGTAGTGCCAACAGCTGTTGGTGAGGCCACTGTGGAGAAAATAATCTGTAAACCTTATGATTCATTTCTGCATTGTGTTTGTGTTCTCTCCGGTACTGTTTAATGAGTATTAACAACCAAAGTCTGCATGGTTTTTAAAACACATTTACTTGAATTATTTTAAATAGTGGATATATCATTGCTCAAATATTACTATTTAATTTAATTCAGAAACCAGGATGGTTTCTTAAGTAGATTGAAATTAAGACATTAATTTGTCTGTACAGTCCAAATTAGAATACTGCTACTGGGAACCAGGTTGTTTATTCATTTTTTAACACTCAGTATATTGTGTTAAGGAGTTATTTTAGCTTGTGTGACTTTGCAATTTTAGTGGCCCACTTCGTGTAGGTCTTATTTAACTCCTACTTACATTGAGGTAGAAGAGCGAATTTTGAAATATAGGTTTTAATGTTTAAGTGAAGTTTCTTTAAACATCTAAAAATACCATGCAGTTGCATGATTTCTAAACTACAAAAACTGCATGAGTCACCTATTAAGACATTACCTACCTACCTACCCTGGCCAAACAGGTCTGTAGTGTCCTTATTTAAGTTTGATTTTAAAAAACTATTTTTATTTTGCTAGTTTGTACATTGTGCATAGAACTGTTAAAAGAAAAGAGTCAATGAATCCAAGCTAGCAATGTTTCATAATTAAAATATAGCATTTAGAAACCACCTTTTAGACCTATTGAAAGCTGGCTTTCAGCTCTGAGTCACGTAACCAGATTAATATTCATGACTAAGAAAACATTACTGCCAGTTTATCCTTTCAGATCTTAACTAGTGGAAAAATGCCTGAAGGAGAAGAAAGTGTATTTTACTTTATAATTAAGGTTTCTTTTAATAACACTTCTAAAACATTATGGTTGGTTCAAAGCTGATTTTTCTGTAACTTTTTTTTTTTTTGCACTATTATATTGTGTTTCGAGAGTAATTCCTGTGCTGCCAACTCAAACTACAAGCTTCCACAAGCATCGAATCCTGTACATAAGCCTAAACACGTAATTTAACATTTTTGTGCACCATAGTAAATGTGAATCAAAATATTAAACCAACATAACAAATGCATACATTTGTTGAGTATTATTCTTATTATTATTCTATTATGGGGGGAAAAGATGCAAACAGAGTTTCTTGTTTTTATTACTATCATTATTGTTCTTGTAAAACAATGTCATTGCTTTCACTTAAATTATCTTGCTCGTAAGTCCCACCCACTGAGATACATATCATCAGCCCCAAGCCAATCAGATGATTTTCAACCTGGGACATCATTTCATTTCACAATGGATAGGAAATTGGTAAACACACAAGAGAATCTAGGTGAGTACAAGACTCCTGAAGACACAAAAACATTGTATGGACTTACATTAAGTTGGTGTGCTTTTCATAAAATCATTCAAAAACAAAACATTGAAAGATGGCAGTATAAATACATGTTTGCAAATCAACCAATGATTCATGACTTGCTGGCCCTGTTATGAATTCTAATAACCAAAAAATAATCAGCGATGAATGAAGAGTGATTTGCATCCTACTTAAGAGAGTTATAGGTCAGAGCGCTTGGCCTCTGAATCTGGCTCGGAAGAGGCGTTCTCTGGCGGCGGAGAGGTGGTCGACTCTTTAAAGGGGCTGTCTTTGGCTGGGGAGAAGCGGAACTCCTCCGGGACTTGGTCCTCGTGCTGAGCCTTCTTGTAGAAGCCCAGCTTAGCCAGCAGCTCATTGATCTCCGAGCGAGTCATGTCGGACAGGGCAACACGCTGAGGAGGAGCCACGCGGTCACGTTCAACCATGTTAATTATTAAGTGAGGCAGAAGAGAAATTCTTGAGACCTGCTAATGAATCTAAATATCTCTTTAAATGTACCTATACTGCATGTTTGTGAAGTGGAGAACACGTCAATCACTCCATTTCCTGTTATTGTGGTCTCTGTTGGTCTATTGTGTTAATATTATACGATATACAGTAAGAACACTTACATCCAGCTCTTCATAGTAGTGGTTGAGGAGGACAAGTTCAGGGTCGGCCCCAGGAAGGTGCTTCATTTCCAGGTTATGGCTGGATTGATCTTTTCAAGGATCGCAACAGACAGAACGCGTTTTGTTTTAGTTTTCATATTCTGCAGGACACTGTGTGTCTGGATTTACCCTCGGCTTCGAAGCTGGTGCACATGCCCCTCCCACACCTGAGTGCTGAGTGTTGGCAGTCCTCCTTACTCCTCCCCCTACAGAGCTCCTAGGCTCAAACAGTTCTCCACCCCACCACCACACACAGATGAATTTCAAACAAACTGGGGCAGTAATTTGGGGGTTCTATGGGCATTATAACAATTGAGGAGTGTACCTTTTAACATGTTAGAATTGAGGTAAAGGATACTAGAGAGGTATGTCCTCGGTCACGAAGGCTTTCACCTGTGGAGAGTGGGGGATTAGTGCCGTTTACTCAGGATTGTCTTCATTTTGACAAACGAGCTCCCGTTGCGTTGCCACCGTTTTGCCGCAGCACAGCGACGCTTACCTCTCTCAACCTGTTCAGCTGTCATCCTCCACATGTCTGAAATCATGAAAGAACACATAGCTTGTAACTCATGTTCTGTAAAAAATCATTCCCCACTTGGACATTTTTTATTAATTTCCTTAGATATTCCTCTATAAACGTTAGATCAAATTTCACTGGCGGGTTTTGCTGTCTTGCCCCAGTGCAGCTCAGATACTCAATCTCTTAACTCGGAATCTTTTTTGTGATGAAAATTAAAAAAAAACAAAAACGAACGTGTGCCCCTAGCAGTTATCTCTGTTATTCAATAGAGGGCGTAATAGAACAATAGTAATGGATATGTTTTTTTTTAATCAGTGACAGGTGTGGTACCACCTCGAGGGATAACTGCCTGATTTCACAAAGAACTCGAGTTTCAGAAACTTTTGTATCGCCTAGCCTACTGATAGGCTATGAATGCAACCCGATAGTGGAATCTCTTCCAGAGTTTCGTCGGACAACAGTTTTAGTTTTTTATGTCTGCCTAAATAGGCTACATCAAATACATTCGCATAGCCGGAAAGGAGCTAACATTCCTGTAACTTTCATTTATTCCAAATCATGTGAAATCATTCTACTCGTGTGGAGGTTTCTACGCATGCGTGGAAAATAAACATATCACACCACATCTTACTAATACTATAGAATCATGCAAGCGTTGGCCTATTGTTAAGCGGAATTAAACTCGCTGTATGTTTAAATATGGTGTGCAGTGAAAATATGGATCGTACAATGGTCAATGTAGCCTACCTCCACCTTCGCTTTTGCAAGCCCTTCCAGTTTTTTCAAATCTACGTCGTATGCCGAAGCACAATTAAGTAAGCTGGCCAAAACAAACAGCAACATTATTTCCTCGTGTTCACACAACCGATCCTGAGACTATGGATTATTTTCCCCAAAACCAACCCAGTGAAGCCTGAAAAATATGATGCCTAGGTGATGTGCACTACTGCACTTATGTCACGTCCGGGGCCCTTTGCCACGTCAAACGTTCCCCACATTCACAGGGAGGCGTGGACTTATGCTGATTGGTAGATTTAGGAATACATTTGTAGGTAAGGTTTTTGAGATGACCACATGCATAGGCTAACTGGTTAATTATCCCATCACCTTTATTAGGCCTAGTATTTGTATATTACGTGTCCCAGGGATATTTCTTGGTATTTGGTCATTCCACTCATGTAGACTACATTCCACATTCAAATTCATTATCATTTGACATTTAAGGCCCTTTACGCACATACATAGATGACGTAATTAATCGCCTTGAAAATGCTGCTCTGAACACACGCAGGTTCATTAATTTTATATAAGACATAATTACTGTGAGAAACCCTAAGGTGTTTCCGGGCAACATCACATCTAATCCTAAACCTAGCATTTTGACTTATGCTCTTTAGAACACCCTTCCACTTAATTATACAAATAAAATATTTTATATTGTGTGTGTGTGTGTATTTTCATTGGGATATTATATCGTATGATATTATCATACAATATATTGGTGTCATTGCTGCTGCATGTACATAACATTTTGTACCCCCTCCCAAAGTGGCACTGAGACAAATGCAACCATATTTATTCTTAATTGGTTTATGATCATAATGTGTTATAGATCAAATGACTTGGATCAGATATGTGTGAAAGCCCCCTTAATTAAATGAGGTGGTTGCAAAGTGAACCAAATGCATTTATTACAACAGCTGAATACTGTTCACAGGGCAGTATAATGATAGAATATGTTCCTGTCGTGTGCCTCGGCAAACTGGTGAATCTGAGATCCGCCAGTCTAGTCTCATGCACGACCAGCGGAGGGAATTGGCCCGCAGCCTGACCCCCATCTCTCCGCTAACACCAGGAACAGAGGTTGGACTGATCGTGTGTGTTGTTAAAACACTGTTGTACTACCTGTTTTTTTTTTTTGCCTACCAGGTGAGGGTTGGGGAGCGGTCATCTGCACTGGTTAAAATGTGCCATAAGGCCCGAGGCGGAAGAATTTGAAGAACCGCGTGAAATAAAGTAAGGAAGAACGAAAGCAAGATGACTCATGTTCCAATCTCAACCACTGCGCGGCAGTATGGCTTCATAATCACATGGCTACTGTACTGATCAACTGAACATCATGTTGTAGTGAATGTACCGTTTACGGAAGCGATCTAGCCTATTCCCGGTCGTCTTCTCGCTCTCTCTCTGAAGGGCACAGCGAAACACAGGGTAGAAAAGGTGTTTATCTCGCCACATCCTGTAGCTGCCACAGCGTGTGCACGGGTACATTGACGGAGGACAGAGAAGTAGCGCAGGATAGATGTCACTTTCTATAACCTCTTGTATGCTCTCCCAATCAGGACCCTTCTCCCTGATCGCTGTAGGCTACGTCCTCCGTGTGGAAGGCGCTGGGATGCCAATGGTTTCACCTGCGAAGCGGCTGGCAAGTTCAGTGTTTTGACAACATTGTGCTGAAGGCATTTTACATCTTCATTTAAAAGAGCCGGGATCTCTTACGTGTTCATCTACAGGAAATTTTGCGTCAGGCAAACAACGCAATTTAGATCCGTCGGTATTTCTATCTTCAGTAGGAAGCAAATAAGGTAATGACATTTCTCACAGTAATCGTGATCTTTTATTTGATTTCATGTTATTTCGTGCAATTAGAAGGAGGCAATTGATTGTTGTGGAGTGCCAGTTTTAAAAATCTATATTCAGCCTATCCTACTTTAAGTAGTCAATCAATCACCGTCGACCAACACTTACTCAATAACCTCCATTCCAACCATTTTGTCGAAAAGGTACAACCATTCGCTTATATTTTGTCGTGCCTCCCACTATCATTGGATAGGTGATTAACTGCACCATTAAGAAGTTATTCAATTAAATATTTTTACCTATATTTTCTATATCAGAAACAATGCAAAAAAACAAATGTCTAATTGTGTTGGATACTAGATACCTTATATTCTGACTCACACATGCAACGTGTGTCTGGGATAAGATGTGATGACAAAACTGTGAATTAAACATTTTCTTCAATCTTTTTTTAACCGGAAATTGTCCCTAACAGCATAATTAGGTCAGATATTTATGCTGGTGCCCCAATGATCCCTATCCAGTAATTTTTCCTCAACCCATATCAATATAGTTACAGTTCGCCACGGCTGACTGCAACCTAGCCTACAATACGTACCACTACCTATATGTCGATGTATGCAAGACAAGCCTATAGCCTATGACCTACACCAGGTCACCCGCAATCCACTAGGGCATGCTATCGTTTTTCTGGACAAGAACATTTTAGGTTTAGTAATGAGCTGTTGGAGACATTTGTTTTAATCTACCTGAATTGGGAAACTGTAAGCTGTTTGCATAAATACACTTACTTGAAGTTGGGGGAAATTGCCCAAATGTAAGTATAAATGCAGTGGCACCAATTTATTCCACAATTTCCCCTTGTGATTTCTCAAGTGATGGGTTTGGCAATAGTTATTCTCTCTCTCTCTCTCTCTCTCTCTCTCTCTCTCTCTCTCTCTCTCTCTCTCTTTCTCTGTGTCTTTCTTCTGGCATGGCCCTTTGAAGGGATTTTAGATTTCTCATTAAAAAGATAGCAACAGGAGGAACGCTTGGGCATGTAACAGACTTCGGCTGAAGATTGCTTAGGCTTTTAATTTCATGCCCAAGCAGACATTCGTACTGCAGATTCATATGTTACTCACATGCCAACCCAAACACAGTGCCCTTGTGTTCATTTCCCTTCTCACTATCAGTATTATATGTAAATACTTTTCCGGTCTAAATTCCTGGATATAACCTGGATATAACCTGGTTATAACGTTGTGTTTGGAGAATGTTAGAGTTAGTAAGGCTTCTTAGTGACTAGTAGTGCGAGGAGCCTACTGTATATTGTGGCAGAAGCTGAGTCTAATTAGTATCCTGGCTGAAGGGACATGTGGCCCTGGAGCCCTCTCACATTTACATTTACATTTACAGCATTTAGCAGACGCTTTTATCCATAACTCCAAAGTTATCATGAGCAACCGTTAGCAGCCGCCGAGCAGTTGGCTGAGAGAGACGTCGATGTCAGTTAAACAGACTGTCCTTCTCCAAGGAGGAGGGGCTGGGAAAGTAAGAACTGGGCCAGAGTGGCACAAAAAACAAACACACAGTCTAAGGTGATAACACGAGCACTCTGCAACACGAGACGATGCAGTGCGATATCTACTCTTCACTGCCCCTGTGGGGACATTTGCTTTAGGCTCTCAGGGCTGTGTTCAATGCTACAACACCACAAAAACACACGTTCCTCAAGAAGAGAATGGAGAGACTGGAAGAAATGGGGGGGCATTAGAGAGAGAGAGGGGGGGGTGAGGAGCAGAGGTGCCAGAAGGGAAAGGGGCGAGGATCAGCGCGGAGACAGCGTTCTGTCGCTGAGTGTTCTGTCGTTTTCCCTCCCTCGTTTTGCAGCCGCCCACTCCCGCGTGTGGCCACGCCGCCTACTGCCCCCACCGCGACAACACCATACATGGGCTCTAGGCATACGTCGTGCCGGAGCTGTCGCCGTGGTTATTGGACAGACCACAACACAGCATGTAAACTGGTCACGTGTGACCTGGTGGAAAGACACGCTAGTTCTCATCTCCGCCTGAATGTCACGGTGCTGTCTCACACGATGAAGGTCATGTGGATAACAGGGAGGGAGCACTGTTGTTATTTTACCCACAAGCAGGAAATTATCAGTCCCTGCTTACCAAGAATATGTACACAAAGCTATGGGGTCTAACTGCACGGGACAGAAGTAGTAGGAACATGTATTGGTTAAAGGTTCCATCATGTTATAGCGCTTCCAGAAGCACCCATTTCAACCCCAGTTTATATTGTATTGTGTATAGTATGGGGGGGCTTTAAGGTCGAGGAGTAGAGATGAGTGGCAGGGGCGCGTCCTGTTGGAGTTTCAAACCGTAACAACAGTGTTTTTACAACGCTTTCTTCGCACACAGGATACAGATAGAAGTATGCTTCTTTAAATATCATCTAGCCTAGTTGTAGCCTAGCCTAGTGCAAAAGATGCTTGGTTCAACACCAAGCCCGTTTCAGCTGTCATCACACTCCACGTGCCTGCTTATTTAATTTGCTGGGATATAATTTGTCTATTATGCACACTTGATTTCGCTTCCTGTCTGATTGCAAAGGCCGCCTCCCTGAACGCTGTTTATTCCACAGTCAGGGGTTGTGTCGCTGCAAACCCTGTGCCAGATTCTCTGGCTTGAGACAGCCAGGTGTTTCTGTGCTGATACGAGCTGGCTGAGTGTCTCCGTGGTTACTGGAAGCCTGGCAGGCAGCTACCGTATATGGACGAAACACGGAGGCTGATAAACTGCAGCCTGGCTTATTTTCTCTGGGTCTGTTTGTGTTTTGGTCCAAGCAGTGGGAGGTGTGAAGCATTTAGAGAGCACTAGGAAGACACTGAAGTGGGTGAAATCCTTATTTCTCTCTGTTTGTCCCTCGCTTTTCACTGTCCATTATTTAAACGTATTTCTCTTTCCCATCTCTCTCCCTCTCATTATCTCCTTATGGGGAACATAATCACCTGGCTCCAGGGCCACACGTAGGCAGGCAATTGAAGAGTCACAATGCCGCTAAAGCTCATTGTAGTGAGTAGAGGCCCAATGACTCCTTGCTGTCTCAGCAGCCTCTCATGACACTGCCACCCTAATTAGTTGAGTGTACTTAGTCTTTGTGATCAGCCCCGTTGTTCACTTGCCTAGTATCCAATGGGTTTTTCAAAGAATCCATGTTATCTTTCTCCTTTCCGTTTCTTCCTTATCTTCATTCTATGGTTGATATTTGCAATTTCTCGCTGGGCACTATCGTCCTGTCCTTTAGCCGCTTATTGTGCTGTTGCATGTATTGAGAGGTAATTGTTTTGTTAATAAAATGTACACATTAGTAACAATATTTCTGAATGTAAATGTGTGTTCTGTTTTTTGTCCTAAAGGGCACAGGCAAATGGATCCCGGTAGGGAGATGCAAACCCAAACACCATCTAGCAACCCATCTGGAGAAGGAGAGGCATTACCCACCCCTCGCGCGCCAGCTGTCCCAGACAGCGACCCCGCTATTGGACAGCCCGTAGCTGCTGCCAGGCTGCGGCGACCCCAGAGGTGCCCCCAGGTGGAGGGCTCAGTGGACGTCTGTGAACCCAGACCTGACCCGGCACCAGTAGACAGCCGGGACACCCCTGACGGGGGCGTTGCTAGCCGGCCCAAGCCCCCGCCCCCTGCGGCGGCCACACCGTTGGGGGATCCTGCTGCGGTTAACATAAAGGCTGGTCCTAAGGGCCCCGGGCACCATCCAGTTAGAGCCGCCTCGGTTCCCCATGCACCTGCTGCCAGACATGTGCCCCCGCACCTCACCCCTCACGCCCAAAGGGCCTTCTCCGTGGCGGGGACCGCGGACACACAGTCCCAGACGGTAGAAGACTTCAGGCAAGTCCCATGCTCTCCGTATTAAGAAGCAGCCAAGTTATAGACAAAAGGAAGAACTATCTGATGTTATGTTTCAAGGATCAGCTACTTGTATTGTTTCCTTCTATGGTAGACAGTATGTCTCAGCTTGCACAGCTGAACCTGTCTCCAATATCAGACAGTAGCTAGATAAACTAACTATTACCTGTCCTAGAGCATCCAGTGAATTCAAATATATATTTACATTTAAATTGCCCATTGATACATCCCATTAAAAGAGGATGCTTATACAGAGTGCCTAAGGGGTGATTATGTTTAGTGACACTAAAAATAATCAGTCTTTCTGTCTTCCTGGTGGACGTCTGGTTAAAGGGTGGTATATTTGGTGTCCTTGGCCCAGTTTCCTGATTCCTTTTTTTGGCTGACATTCCACACAGTCCTTGTTAACACAGAAATACTTTGTTATTATAGCCGAGGGAAGATTCAAGAGACCCGTGTACAGTGATTCATTCCTATTGAACCACTCCCTAGGAAAATACTGCAACCAGGGGAATATACAAATGATGATCATTAGAATATATAATGATGATCATTAGATCTTTACATCTGGCGGGGGTGGGTTGTGTAAGAAATGAAAATAATATTTTGTTATTATTACACAGCCTGCTAGTTGCAAGTTGGTAGTCTAACAACTAACATTATCTTTAAGATTTAGCCTGGGTTTCTTATGCAATTTGCTCATATTGTATCAGAATCACCAAATTACCGTTAATGCATTCATCCGTTATTACACAAATATGACATACAGGGACGGTGAAAGGACCCTGTATACAGGAGCTTATTTGTCATTAAAGAAGACCATCAGTAACCAGTCCAGTATAACTAGCACCAGTAGTCTGTCTGTCATGATTTTCCTTGTTTATAGATTCAAGATTATAGATTAAAGACTGTATGGTGCTGTATATCCCAACAGGGTTCATATAATCACATGGAACGTGGGTTCTGCCATGCCACCTGAGGACTTGACTGCCCTGCTGGGCTTGAATGTTGGAGATGGAAACACAGACATGTATATTGTTGGGTAAGTGAGAGGTTTCTTCAGGTATCTTTAGGTATCTTTTAATTGCAGAATGGAAAGATATCTTAGACGCTACAAACACTTTGTTGTACATACTGTACCAAATTAACCAAAGACATCTACCAGTAGAGACGTCGATCAGCTTTGTAGAAACAATAGTTGTATGTTTTTTCAAAAGCAATGGAAGTCAATGGAGGTTGAAAGTAAACAGTTTCCAGTTCATCATGAGAATGACAATGACAATGAGGGATTATTTTATGTCAGGGTATTACTTTAACATGGCATAGGGAACTACATCTTTGGCTCTCCCTACAGCTGTTTTCCGGTCATTAGTAATACTTTGTTTTCCTTTCACACCTCCCTCTAATGAATACCCCTCCTCGCCCCTTGACTTGCTCTCGAGCTGCATTGTGCCTCTTGCCCTTCTCCCAGGCTGCAGGAGGTGAACTCTATGATTAACAAGAGGCTGAAAGACGTCCTCTTCACGGACCAGTGGAGCGAGGTCTTTATGGAGAGGCTCAGCCCCTTCGGCTATGTGCTGGTCAGTAATGAGTTGCGTGCGCGTTCGCACATTTAAAAACACTGAGGGGCTCATGTATATTTACACACAATGTGTTGTGAGATGGCTCTGCCTCTCTTTCCGTTCCCAAAGCAACAGATGAGCAGGCGTGCAGTGTTATCTGTTATCTTCCACGGTCTGCCAGGGTCATAATGAA
Organism: Percopsis transmontana; assembly: GCA_025447815.1. NCBI lineage: Eukaryota > Metazoa > Chordata > Actinopteri > Percopsiformes > Percopsidae > Percopsis > Percopsis transmontana. Next base: position 2,476 of record JAOEHI010053334.1, on the reverse strand, counting down.
AATTCGGCCTCTCTCAGTATCACTCACTTTTAAAGGGACACTCAGTTTGGTGCATGGAATTACATTTACATTTACAGCATTCAGCAGACGCTTTTAAGCATTCTCCTAGAATAAGGACAGCATTATGTCATCATGGTTACTTCACTTATGCATTTTAAGTATACATTTCTCAATATATTCCTCTACAAAAAATAATTGCTAGCAGCCTAAATACCGGCAAGTGCTTAATATTTCCAGAGCTTAACGGAGAAGAAAGGAAAGGAGGATTTTTTTTGGATGGACAGAGGATAAAGGATTAACCGTGTGCTTGAAACCAGTGTTACAGTTATGTTGTTTTGGTTTGAAACTACAGGAATACATGAGGAATGGCTGGCACTCTTCTCTACTCTTCCCCCAGCAGTGCTCATAGGTCTCTTGTTGTGTTCCAAACATTAACAGTGAGCTGGAGCAGATCTTGGGCCCTATAATACAATCGAGGAGTGTATAATAATAATAGCTTGGCTGTTTTCATGCAAAACATGTCTTCCTGTTCCTGGGAACAGTCACTTACAGTATGGTTTGCCTCCTAATATGCAGCAAACTCCCACACCATTGGTCAAGTGATGTGTCTCTTGTCCATTTGCAAAAAGCTTATACTGTATGTGCTTTCATGTGCTGTGTTGTATTGGCATATGTGTGTGTGTGTGTGTGTGCCCGTGTGTTTGTTGTGACCTAGCTGCTGTTCTGTGGTTAATGTTAGTGTCAGTGACTGACACAACGTCTGGCACTGCTGGATAGCTGCACAGAGCTACACAAGTGTCTCCCAGGGTGTTGTTTTATTTTTGGCTCGTGTTGTCAGTGTCGATCGGCCTCTTGACAGTGGGGCTGTTGCTGTTCTCTAGGTGTTTTATGGCCTGCTTCACTAGTTTAAACCTTATTATGGGCCTCTTGATGCAAGCTTTTTTGAGACGGGGGCTTGGAGGGAATTATGTTAGCGTGAGTTACCGTGTGTGTCCAATAGGGGGGATATGCCTCTTCATGGTGGGCCAATGGGCAGTAGATAAGATAATAGACAGTAAGTGGACACCTTCATCTTTTTCCTCCACTCTGAGAGAAAGCAACCTCATCAAGACCCATTGTCTTGCTAGTTGGCATAACTGGTCAAAATCAGCCCCTAATTGCCAAAAAACACACCACAAGAAGTTGAGATCTAACAATACATTGTTAAATAAAAAAACTGCAAATGTAGATATAAATATAACTAAAGTCTTTAACCTTGAAAAATAAAACCAACACTACAAGCCAACATGAGCCAGCATAAGCCAACATGTACTGTAGTGTTTCTGAACAGTGCAAGAACACATGATTTTTCTATTCTAAAACATGATTTCATATTTGTGCTGCCTTTATTTATGGATTTATTTCAATTAATCTTCTACACTACACAGACACACACACACACACACACACACAGATATTTATGCTTGAATTTATTTTTAGCCATACCAAAAATGTAGTTTGACAGCCTGCAGGAGGTTTGAGATCTGAAAGGCTTTTCAACCCAGGAACACACAGAGAGAGGTGCCATTAGCCATACTATGCACACATACAAACACACACACACAAACAATGATGCAGATATACGCATGTGCACACATACATACTGTCCACCCATGCACATGCACATGCACATGCACATGCACGTACACACAAATACCTCCAGTCAGTGCAGTTAACGGTTCAACTGTTAGTGGAATCCATTATGCAACAGTGGACATAACCAGCAAATATTGTGAGCTAGCATGAGAGGCTTCTCTCATGGGTGGAGATGCACCTCCATTACTGCCCACAGGGTGTTACTAACTGGGTGTGTGACCAAGCTTTGGAGGCCTGCGGTTGGGTATTCACCAACCACGGTACTCCATAGCTATCTACGTGTTATGTCTGTCTCCACTAAGTACAGGGCGCTAATGCTGCTGTATTAGATTTGACTAGATTTGGACATTGATTTTATACCATTGCCATGCTAATTCATCGCCCACTAAGCCCCATATAGTATATTACAGTTGGGTCGTTTAGCAGATGCGTTTGTCCAAAGCGACTTACAGTGAGTACAATTACAAGTATTAAGGAGCAGGTAGGGGTTAGGCATCTTGCTCAAGGATGCTTACAGGTAGGCCGGGCTTGTTGGGGATCGAATCCAGAGCCTTTCGGGGGATAGGAATAGCAATAAATAAATAAATGAATAAATAATAGGACTAAGTCTGAGCTACATTCATACAAATGGGTGTGGTGCTTGTGGTCGCTGTTTACCTCTTTGTAATCTTGTCAGTGTGTTGTTTGGTCGGGCCTCCTCTATGTCCACTGCATCATGCAAAACAGCGGGAGAGCTAGGCAGAGAGAGAGAGAGAGAGAGAGAGAGAGAGAGAGAGACTGAGAGAGAGAGAGAGAGAGAGAGAGAGAGAGAGAGAGAGAGAGAGAGAGAGAGAGAGAGAGA
>JAOEHI010053333.1:0-15355 GCA_025447815.1 Percopsis transmontana | reverse complement strand
TTTTTTTTTTTATTTTATAAAATTATACAAATTTGTATTTTTTTTTTTTTTTTTTTTTTTTATTGTTTTTTTTTTTTTTTTTTTTTTTTTTTTTTTTTTTTTTTTGTTTTTGGGTTGTGGGGGGGGGGGGGGGGGGGCCATGCATTACAGCTGGACTCTTAACCCTTCCTAACCCTCAAATCAGAAACATTTATGAGACCAGGACAAGCCTTGTAATGTGTGTGTGGAGGGGTGGTTTTGGATGCCCATTATGGAATAAGGTAAGGAGGAACAGCGGAAGCTGTTATATGGACTAAAATAAAGAATAAAAGCATTTTTGGATGGATGCCAAGTGTGTGGTAATGCAGTTTTAATATCCGCTAGGATTGAATAAATATCGCCTAGTACATTCCAAGTCTATGATGTCATTTATCATCTATTCAAAGTGACATTACTAGCTTTGTGTGTCAGATATGAGCTGAGATCATACAGTCATTGCAAATTAATATAAATACACATTCACAAATTATTGAACGTTGAATACATATTGTTAGCAAAGCAGTGTAAAAGGACCAGCAAAATGATTAGGAGTGGAACTTGTTACCATAGTAACATAAACTTATTACCACTCTATGGTGGTGCCCTATAAGTGAGATTCGCTGTGGTGACTCCCCATCCTCCCACAGCAAATAAACAATGAAACTACATTTTTTTTAAATTTAAAACGTGCCCAAAGTGCCCAAAACGTGAGCTTTCCAAAACAGTTTTGTTGAGTTATGATAACATATGATAACTAACAGTTCCTGGTTATATGAGTTATGTAATGTAATGAGATATGTATGTAACACTCACACACACACACTAATCTCTCTTTTTTATCCCACCAGCCAAATAATTTTTTATAGATAAATGTTTCAATTATGAAGACTGTTAAAGAGAGATGAAGAGAGTTTGGATAACGCAGTTTCAACTGGTCTGCCCTATGATTGGTGGCTTGTAACATATTAAGTTGTATGACAGTTGGATCAAAACAAATGACCAAATCCAAGAATTAGCGCCTGTGAGTCACGTGTCTCACAGGCGCCAACTCTCTGATTTGGTCATCTTGTTACCCACCTCATCCATCACATTACACTACACTTAGCCTAATGATTTATATAATTGATTCTGCTTCATACAGCAGGGATGGACAATTTGTATTGTAACTAAATGTGATCAATGGCAAATGTGATTGTGCCAATGGTAATTATATAGTTTAAAAAATACCACGTTTGAATTTATTCAAGTGTATAATTTACTAGTAAATACTACTTTATTAATACTTTTTCACACACTGCTTGCTTGACATACATGTGGGAATCATATTGAATCATATTGAATCATTGTATTATCTTATTATGCATTATTACCACATTCAGTAGTAATAATGTGTGTTTACAAAAGAGCTCACCATGTAACAGTCAATTATTGCTTTATTCAATAGGCAGAAGTCTACTTTCCAAATTTCCCGAATGTTAGGAAATATATTTTTCAAATATACAAATTCTGTGTGACTTCTTTTGTAAACATTGGAAAACAGCCCGCCTGCATTAATCGACTTCAGGCACTGAATGGGGTGCCAGATCAGTGAATGGAAGAAGAGAAAGGTAAAACACAGACTGTACAATCATTTTATACAGTTTCTTTACAGTTATTGAGATAAACAGACACAGGTGTATCGCTATAGGGATCCTTGCCATCATAACATTTATGAGCCTGTCGGTGGCGAAAACAAGCGCTTTACTTTGCTTGCCCCATATGTGCCCCAATGTGTTTGAGGCTCTAGGGGAAGTGGAGTGACCAGCAAGGTTTTTTGCTCATGGGCACCTAAACCAATGTGATTACACCGGTACCCAGATTAAACCGAGTGGTAACGATAGGAAGCTCAGTGGAGGTTGCGGTTGCAGCACCAACCATCAGGCAGAGATCACCCCACCACAGGCCCCCTTTGGGGAACAGCATCACAACACCTCTGAAAGGAAACCGCCGGGGGTGGCAAGGAGGGCTGAAACCTGCTAAAAAGTACTTGTAATAAACTTCAGTCCATGCCCTTGGGTGATATTATTTAATCAGGTAATATTATTTGACAATCCTGTTCATGTGTCCAATAGAGAGAGGATAAACCTCTCCTTTCCCTGCCGGGAGACAATGTCACGATCGGCGCGCACAGGCCTATGCGCGCTCCGTGCGTGCCTTCCCTATTTGCGCACCTGGGAGGGATTAGCCCCACAGGTGCGCCTCCTTTTAGTTTTGATTATGGGACTATTTAAGATTTGCCAACAGTGCTATGTGCTGTTTGTCATTGTTTTGGCTTATTCCTTGTGTGTGTCTTTATGTTATTAAAACAACGCTTATAGCGTTTAACCCGCAATTCGGCTTGTGTGTGTTTCGCTGGCTCACGCTTACTCTCGCTCATCACGCACCACCGTCACAGACGAGGGCTGTGTATTTTGTCGTCGACATGTTACTGAAGGGATGGGTATTGCTTACATGTGGCCAAAAGGGCCAACAGCCTGCTATGAGACAGAATTATATCACCTTAGCAAATGCATTCATTTGGACATTCATGTTACCAAAAGCAAGGTGCATTTACTGCCAATGAACTGCATGAAAAATATGTCAAATTTGCACAGTGTTGCAGAGTCACAGATGAACACAAGGGAAATAACGGCATTGAGAATTACAGTCATTTCTTTCCTTCCATCTGAACAAATCAATAAATGTACAATACACATTGTTTCCTAAATAAATATGGTTGACATACTATCTCCTTATAGAGGTAAAGACATGAAAATAAGGTATGGCGTTTCTAAATAAATAGAAGGCTACATAAGGTATTAAACAGAGAGACAGTAGTGTAGTGCCTATTAGAAAGCTAGCCCAGCTATACTTATTCAGCAGAGAGGTGTCTCACACTTCCTCACTTTATAAAGAAGAGTCTATTAATACTGTTGATAGTGTGAACACTATGGGACATAATGTTCTCGTGTAGTGGGGACTGATTTGTGCTGAAAAATAATGACTCATACTTGTTTCTCAGTTTTTGCCTTCATATCAGATAGAGCTCACAAATGGCACAATTCCAAATTAGGTCACTTATAATGGCTGAGTGATAAAGGCGCATCATAAGAGATTATTACAGCCTGAAGTCACTGTGGTCTGCTCGCACTGGCCATTTCTTTAGTTTGTTTGTTATACAGGGCCAGCCCTTTCATAATTTATTAAATTGACCTTTCAATAGTTAGTTGAAGTTCCTAGAGTACTTTCAGATTTAAATAGAAGAAACAGCTCAAGACAATATACAGTATGCCCGGTCATTCAATAACACGATTAATGCAGAATGAAAGTATCATGTATGTAAAATCTGCAAGGGATTTTAATGTGATGTGTTTCCAAGTAAGATGCCCAAGCCAACATTAAAATGTACTCGTTCTACATGGCAGTATACTAGAAATCGCTAAGTTCTGTCTTTAAATTGGGGTGACAGAACTGCGCATTACACACAGTATTACACACTGTGTTACACACTGTGTTCTCTGCAAATTTCAGTTTTGTTCAAACAAGGTCTGAATAATGAATCTATTAGTTAGCCTCTTCCATGAAAGGTAGCGCAAGTGTCCTCGATCAGGGTGGATTGGCCACCATTGTAGTTATTATAAAATCCTTCAGGAATACTGCAAAGCTTTACTTAATGCAACAAATCCATTTATTATCAAGTATTTATTTCAGATCACTGATTGCTGATTGATGTTGGCCTTTATTGTGTTAATGAGTGAATTTACAAAATTACGGTTGAGAGGAAAGCAGAGGAGAGGAGAAAAGATACCTTTGAATGAGGACTTTAATATCAGTCATTTCCATTGAGTCTATTGACACAAGGCTTATCCTTGCAGTGACTTGAAATTGTTAGAACGCTGGGTATGATTCTAAAATGGTAAGACAAATACAACAGCAAATAGATCAAAATACTGTAAATGAAAACACAATTTGTACAAAACTCAAAACTCACATGATCACCTCTTTCTATTATTTGAATATAATTGACTAACAGCTAAAAATTGAAAATTAATCAATAAAAATATGAATAAAAATAAAATGAATCTTAACCGAAACCAAATTCATCATAGGACTAGGATTATTTATTATATTATACTGAATAATAGTCACTTTTATTGTCCTGTTGAAGTCATGTAATACAATCGTTATTCTGACTGGATTGATTGCACCCATACCCTTCCCATTGGTCTCTGAGGTCCTCTGGCCAAGACCTTTTAACTGTTCAGAGAACTCTTTCTCTGTATTAAAGAACTGTGGATTCGGTGGACACTTTTAAAAAGCAGCTAAAGACGCATCTCTGTAGGCACGTTTATTATTAGCAGTATGGTGTTGTTAGTTTATTTATTTCCTCTTTTTTATTTTTTTGTATTACTGCACTTTATGACCCATCGTGTCTGTGAAAGGTGCTAGATAAATAAACTTGACTTACTTACTTACTGAACTATTAATTTAACCCAAATCCCTTCAAGCTTACCTCTAAGCAAGTGACATTCATCCATTAGCAAGGCCTGTGTTCTCAATGGAATTCTATCATTCCTAAATATTAATTTCCCCATACAGTACAAATCTAATAACAGGCAGACTAATACCAATTAAGTCAGGAGGTATGACGCTACTAGTTTCAATTGGCTTTGGCAGTTCAAAAAGTGAATATGTATACTTTACTCAATATTTGGGAACAGACCTTTCTATTGTTATATCATGGCAACTACCACAAAACCTAATTTTACAGATGACCTCTGTCAAGGATGATTAAGTCCATTCTAAAGAGTGTTGTACAGTACAGCAAACAAATTACTAAAGGTCAGTTTGTGTCCACTAGAGAATGAATAGAATTTAATTCAAAGAAAGAAAATCCATGTTCCTTTTGAATTTACCAATATCTGAAAAAGGACACTAAATAATTTTTAATATTAGATGCCATTTTTTCTTCCAGATGGTACAGACACTTGATTTCGGAGTGTGACTATTTCCTTTGATTCACTAACCCTGCATGTCTTTAAACAGGCTAAGCTTGTTAAAAACTCCTTCTGTTAGATTTTCCTTCTGCATTGTGAACTTTATAGCTCGTTTACAGCTTTAAGTGCAGGCTTGAGCATGATGTAGAAGGATACAGCAAAGGCTATGGTTAATATTTGTGGATTATCTGGAGTGATTCACAAAGTAAGATTAAGTAGGCCAAATTATAATTCGAAAATCACAAGTACTATAGTAAGATTTTAAAGAAATATCATCCAAAACTGTATATTGTTCATATTCATCAAATATTGTAAAATTTTTAATACATGAAGGGGCTAAGATAGTAAGCGGTCCATGGTACATTTGAGTTGGACTAACCTGCATTACCAGAATGACGTGTCAAATGGGTGTTATTCAACACGATTCACCTTTGTCAAGAATTTTTGAAAGCAGTTTACATCTAGCTAATTTACAAAGGTTGCATACGGCGACGTACTTTGTTTTGGGACAAGGAGAAAGCAGAGGATGACTGAAATACCTTGAGATGGGTCTTTGTATTGGTTTCCCCATGAGCAATGGACAGTGGTGTGTACACTGAGCAGAAATTCATGGCTTTGTGGGAGCCAGTTTGGCCGCTGGGCTACAAGGAAATGAAGATGAAAAGAGAACAAGCAGAATCGAGGTGGGGTTCAGGACAAATCACCCAATGGCATAATGTCACCTGCTGACCCTAAACAGCAACATCCTAAACTGAACATTACTTAGGTCTTGATATGAACTGGAGACAGATGATTTAACAAACCTCAGATTTATCACAGGGGTCAATGGATAGAGGAATAGAGGGAACGTGAATAGACTAAGAGCATTTACTTTTTTCTCTTTACTTTTTTATTTCTAATGCATTTTACGGCCCTTGCCAAAGCTCCAGGGACCATATTGTGTGAACACAACAAGCTCTCCTGCTGGACTCTGGCTCACACAGTGAGGTGTGGAGGGCAGCATACGCATTATCTGGTCATTAAGTCACATGATAACCATGCTTTAATTGATGACATGCCCCAAGAGAGGCTCCAGTACCACAGGCTAATTGCCCAGCTCCTGTTGCAGAGCAGAAGTTCTCCAAAATGTTGACCTGTGACCCCCAAAAGGTCATGATTCAAAGCTTGCAACCCCCCACTTTGAGAATTACTCATGGGTTTACTAGGTACTGCTCAAGTTTGATTTTTAGGTAAGGGTGACATCTATATAGGGGTAAACCACAATAACTAACAGCAAGTCTGCGAGTTAGCTGCCAAAGCAAGTTTATAGTCTTACCCTTACAGAAAAGCCATGGGAATTTCACATGTGACATTTGTAATTTTATTGCACTTGTTCTAAATATTTAGCCCATAGCCGCAAGACTATACTAACTGTTGCTGCATGGAAATGGATAATATTTAGGATATTATAGTCCCCTTTCCTGTGGAAAAAAGACTGACTTGATCATCAACCTCCTCCCATATTGCTTTTTAAGTGTTTACAAGTCAAACCTTTGGACAGTTTCAGTCCCAAGGTTTGCACAACCCCAGCAGACCCGTACCCACAAATTGGTGAAGCTTGAATATACATGGGGCCACACAGATCTGTGATGGGCATTAAATGAAACCGATGATGGATGTGCCCTGAAATGTGTGGTGCGCCTACAACACTGTACGACAGACCCATTACATTAGGCTTGTGTTGCTGGGGTGGAGAAATAAAAAACCTGTCAATTAACTATGAATGACAAGGCATATATTTCTTGACCAGCAAATGTTAAATGGAAGGAATGTCAAACTAGAGCCATAATTATTCCAGTTTGACATTACATGTTTTTTTTTTCAAATCAATGAGAGTTACTTTTATAGAAAGTCCACAGATTCTGTACAGTAGACTACACGATTGACATGCTCTTGGTTGTATGATTCTATTAAATAAGGGGAGAGATAGGAGAGAGAGAGAGAGAGAGAGAGAGAGAGAGAGAGAGAGAGAGAGAGAGAGGTGTGTGTATATGTGGGAGTATGACATGTGTCTTGACATTGCAATTCAATGTAATAATATTGTGTTTACAGGAATACAGAAACTAACACGGTATAAATAATATACCGACATATCTTTCTATCTGAAATAATGTGCAGCGTTGTAATTTGCTGTGTATCGGGCCATGTATTGGGCCGTAGGGAGGGTCACGTGACCACTGCATGAACCAAGGCAGCGTCTACAATCTGTAAAAGAACGGGACGAGAGTGGAGCATCGGATTCGTGCATTTACTGTAAGAGATCAGCTGAATATTACCGCTCATGTTTGCTCTGTTTACGAATGTTAAAGGTTTTTCTTTGTAAATTCGTGTCCACAGTGACGTTTATACGTACAATAATTTTGAATTAGACACCTTTTCATTCATCAATATTTATCTACCTAGGCTACCTATAGCCAATCCCAGCACAAGTCGGTCGTATAGGAGCGAGTCACTTCATCGTTCAACCAAGAGGTAAGAAAACTTTTTTTAATAGCACAGACGTAACTTTAGTACTAAGGAATTTTTTACTGTTTCTACCGAAGGGTGATAGATTGTGTGATAGATCTTGATCCGTTTTATCCAGAGATATCCTATCCTTTTTTACATTCCAGAAGATGAAAAGAAAACTGACCAAAAAACAGTGCAGTAAAACCTTATGGCTTACAGAATAAATTAACATTTGATTTGTAATTATTATTGTGACTAAATACAAAATCCCTTTATCGGTTAAGCCCATAAATACCCTATCTGTGGTCTCTAGACGTGCACTTAAAATAATTAGTCAGAATTTTGTTTGATACATTTATGTAGCCTACTGTTAGAAAAGACTATATCTAAATCTTTCACTGTTATTCAGTATTCATTATTCCACCTCAGCTCAGTTTTACCTCAGCTATGCTTACTAGAGAAAAAAAAAAAATATATATATTTTTCTTCTCTTATGATCAAGTGGTTGACATGTCAATTGGCGAAATCCCATGTCCATCCCATTGATCCCAAAATCCAAAATGTCAAGGTTCATGTCTTCTTTTACACTAGTCTTCTTTCACAGCATTTTGATCCCATATAGAAATGTGGAGTAAACACTAGATGATGCATGTATGTAATATGTATAGACTTTTCTATCTACTGTGTATTATGTGATGCTGCTGATAATAACCATGGTTAATAGTAGACAATGACCTGTATCTACGATACCTGTATCTGCTACATTTCCCCCAGGGATCATTAAAGTGTTATCTGATCCTACCTTATCTTCAGTTATGAGTTTGCCCCTCCCTGAGTGAATATGCTCGTAACAGTAAAATCAGGCAGCATAGTGTTTAATTCCAGTGGATAGCTTCATACTGTGCTAAATCCTTTTTAGCAGAGATGGACGGTATTGACGATATCAAATGGCACAATATTTTTAAGCAAATATCTCGATATCAATATGTTGATGAAATGTTGGAGGAAAATTGGAGATTTAACTTAGCTAGAACAGACTAATACATTCAGAATAACTGATCATATTACTTTAATGATCTTTGTGTCTTTATGACAAAACATTTAACACAATATTTCGCTAACCAAAATACCAGACAATAATAACTATTTTATTACGATATATCAATTTATATTATATCAATATATTTTCCCTATGTTTATGTGCCTTTTAGCCAGAAAAATTGTATTAAACCTTTCTACATTCTATTTTGACTAGCAGCTCACAAAGAGCATTGACACAGTTGTCAGGCAGGGTGCAAATGTGTATACTTAAAAGGATGCTTTCTTTCATGTGGTGGACTACTACAGCGCTCCAGCAACTAAGGAAAGTGGTATGTTTTGAATAGAGTAGTGGGAAAGAAGCAGTTTTTAAGGATATTGGTGCAACTACCCAAACTATGATGTTATCTTAGATAGAGAGAGATGTATAAACATTGTTGCTCATGTAGAAATTCAAAATGTTCTTGGACCATAGTTCCGATAGGAAAATATGATTGATCTGAAAAATGTGTCAGAATGGGAATTCTGTTTTAACTGTGAAAAAAAAACAACTGAACAAGGACATTACACCTGTCAGAAACAAATTACTAACACATTAAATCATAAAATTCCAAACAGGCAATGGTGTTTGGAGTAACATTTACTTCCTTTGTCAAGCATATACATGTCAGGTGTTTGTCTAAAGCAAGTTTAAATACAGTCCCTTGTGGTGCAGTTTGTTTAGGGAGAAATTTAGCAGCCCTGCATCCTGGAATCTAATTTGTCTTTATGTCTTGATTGTTTTGATTGTATTTTGTAGATTTTACCAGGTTTTTACCAGTATTTTACCAGATACTGTAGACATTTGACAAGGGTCTCGATTTTATGACCATGAATGACCTGCATCTCACTCCACGCCACACTCAGACACACACACACACAACCAGCTCAATCACAACCAGAAAATATTATATTTTTACAGTGTCATGGTTATTGTCTTGGGTGAGTAAGAGTGTTTTTTCGACAGCCCAATTTGTTTCTATTACCATCAATGGAGTCTCGACAGTGGAGATCACAAGAACTGTCAACTGAATTGTTACAAACACATCGCCACAATTGGGAGAGATGGGGAAAATGGGGTCCAGGGCTAAATTTGCCCCCAATTAAAGTTGTTATAATTTAATATATTTTGTTGATTCACGTCACATAATTCTGGTATACACTTTTCTCCACTACATTTATAGCTGACCAGTTGTGTTATCGAGACCATCGGCAGACATTATCTTCATGTTCATTCCTGCCTAAAGATTAACACTTAATGAAGGGAAAAAAAAGTCTTGTATCACTTCGCAGGGAGGATTTATGAGTTTCCCATTGATTCTCCCCAAAGTGTCTCCTACTAGCTTGCTGATGCAGGATCAATACTACTGTTACTCAGCAGGAAACTCAGTGCTTTCCTGCACTCCACTCAATTAGAACTAAATAAAAAATCAAATAACCTATGGAAAAAATGTCTGTCTGAATGCTCTGCAATCTCCCCACAGCATTTGTAGGGAGCAGGGATAAGTGATATTGATAAACTGTGACTATGTACACTATGATTCAGATGTACAAATTCAGCTGCGGTCTTGACTGACAGCCGAGCCTCCAGTCGGTTACAGTAGCTTTTGGACACAAATCTAGAAGCGTCCCTTTAAAAAAGGCCAAGATATGTGCCTGAATGTCATATATTTGTAGGACATAAACTATTGAACATCAGCTGAATATTTCCTGTAGCACTTGAATTGTAAGTTCTTTTTAATAAAGATGTCAATGTAAGCCCCAATGCAGTACTTAAAGCGATATACAGTACTATATATATTGTTCTTATTTCTCAGTTGTTAGATTATTCCCGTAAATTCTGTTATTCAGCTAAGTAGATTACGTAATACTGCCTTGCGGGTTTCTCCATGTGCACTACACTACTGTTTTATTTTAGAAACTGAATCTTCAAATCTATGAACCGGTGTACTGCACCTGTGAACCCTATAATAACGATCAGTGCATTAAAGCAATTATATTCAGGGTCGGAACACACGCTGTGCCACGCACAACGTCACTTCGTGACGTAGCACTACGTGCATTTTATGCTTAGATAAATCTAAAATATATATATTGTTGTATTTTTTTAAAACAATCCAATCAATCGATTAATAACAATAATTAACAGACTAATCGATTCGATCGTTCAAAATTATCATTAGTTACAGCCCCAGTTTTATTCCTATACAAAGCAATTGAATGTTATTTACACAATAAATTCACAAGAGGCTTTATAGAACATTTAACAATAACACATCACACATCATTGAGGAGTGTAGTGAGAAAGGGTTGCTTCTCCTGCTTCTCCTGCAATAAATGTTTAATATAATCCTGCATTATAATCCCCGCAGGAATTAATTGATTTATAATTTCATTGTGTTCATATTTGTGTTTTCCATAAGGCATTTGTTTACTTATTTTAAAAGAGCATTAGAAAAAATGCCACCATAAAATAGATAAATAGATAAATACAGTATATGTTTTCTTTTCTTTCTGTTTTATTAAGTGTTCCTGCTGTAGCCTATAGTATATTTGTTTATAAAAAAAATCTAAATCGCACACAAAAACACAAGGCTTAAGGTTTTTAGGAGAAATATAGGTGATTAAGCACTAGAATACCTATCTTGGATTCTATCCACAAAGAATTCAATTTCCACATATAGCGTTACTGTTGGACAGCGGCTCCAGAATAGTACATTTTGGCTGCATACGTAACACACTCCTAACAGGCATTTTACACATACTAAAATGGGCCTCAGATAAGCTGCTTTGCCAAGAATGTGTATTTGTTTTGCCCTGTGCCTTAGATTTGATCTTCAATTGCGTTTGCTATTACAGCAACATGGAATTCATTATCCACTATATATTTGCACTCTGGCAGAGACAGAGAAGGCTATCAAAAGATTCCTCTAGTGCATACAGTACCTGTTTCCTGGAACAGAATTATGCTGCACATTATCGCACTTTCCCCCCAGACGCTGCTGGGTATTTGATAAATACCCATGTCTTCCACATTTTCATCTGGAAAATGAAACACGCTAGACGTGAGGCTTGCAGTGTGGTTTTCCCACAATGCTGTCTGGAGGGAAGAGCCAACCAGATTAGATGCCACCAGATTAGAAGTCGCTGCCCGAAAGAGGTTGTGGGTCAATAATTGCAACTGTTGAACATGAGAAGTGATTCATCATTTTAAATGGGACCTATTATACTAATTTTCACTGTTCATAATAAAATTTTTTGGGTCTACTAGAAATGATTTATATGCTTTAATGTTCCAAAAACACATTATTTTTCTCATTCTATACATCTCTGTTTACCCTCTGTCTGAAACACTCTGTTAGAACTCCTGCGAACGGACATGCTAATATTGGCCACCCACCGCTTGCTGTTAGGCGGGCAATATTTGATTGTGATACATAGTTGCGTCACCATGTCATGGAAGTAGGAATGGAATTGCCATTTCAGGCAGCTGAGGAAATGTGTTTCTGTGGGAGAGAGTTACTTCCTCTGCTGTATACTTTAGGCTTTGTAACCCTGCAGATCGTTTACACACTAAAGGAAAGTGAAAACCAGTTATTTTCCTCACCAGTCTCGACTAAATTTGCTTAGTAAGCTTTGCTTTTCAGGGCTGCTTTAAGTTTCCAATTTAAAGAATTTCCACACAGCCGACATCTTGATAGTTTGTAGTTTCAAGTTATGCTACTCTGGCCCACTGCAGCCCGTGACGGAACGTTACAATCTGCGCAACTGACTAAATTGGACAAACACGTAAATAGATCGGGATCTGGATTGGGCCATGGTTGCCAATACCGATCTGTTAAAATATGCCTGGATTTCCCCCGATACTGATGTTTGATATCGGATCGGGACATCCCTATTTGTAATGTTCATACAGTATAAGCATGCTCATATAAGCAGGCTTAAGCAGTGTAGTGCAGATCAGCTCCAGCTTGTCGGGAAGGTTCGATGTGGTACTTCAACATTTGTGTTTACTCTCCCACTCTGCTCTCTTGCTCTGCTCATATAGGGAAACTGCTGATTAACACATTCCCCACACCTGCTCCCAATCCCCGGGAGTCCCGTTAACCACGCCCCCAACACTTTCTCTCCCTCACAGACAGCGGCCCCCGACCTGTGGATCAGCTTAAATTTAAATGGATGTAGAGCCAGATTCCAACAGGTGATTCATACTTTGGTGTCCTTCATACTTTGGTGGAGCGACTGGAGGGGCGCATGGTCCGAGCAGAGGTTGAAAGAGCGCCTCAGGAGATAGTACCGTAGGGCGATGGCCAGACACTCCCACTCGATGATACTGTACCTGGCCTCCCAGTCCATGAGCTTGTGGCTGATGTACACCACCGGGCACCTCCTTTGACAAAACGACTCCCAACCCTCTGCCCAATGCGTCTGTCTGCAAGGTAAAAGGTAGAGAGAAGTTAGGTGTGTGGAGGAGGGGTTCCTCACAGTGAGCCTGTTTAACCTGCTCAAACATCCCCTGGCACTGCTCCGTCCACTGGACTGGATCTGAAGCACCTTTGCGGGTCAGGACGGTCAAAGGGCTGACCAGGTCTGCATAGCCAGATATGAACTGTCTATAGTACCCAACAGCCTCACGTCCTTATTGGACTGCAATTGACCACAAAAGGCCCTTACCAACTGGCGAATAATTTTGAGCTAGATACAAGCACCTTTTCTCTCGGTGAGATTTTGCACAGTTTAGCACCTCTGTTGTACAGCCCCTACTGACGTTCCTGGGCCTCAAGCAAATTCTCCTGTGATAACCGGAGTTATGGAGTATTGCTTGCAGGTCCAACACGTACTGCACTTCATTCTTACTCTTACTTGGACCTGTCTCCCAGCTTTCCTTAATTAGATCCGTGGGGTTCTGCCAAACAGCAGTTCAAAGGGAGAAAATCCTGTGGAGGCCTGGGGCACCTCCTGGACTGCGAGCATCAGAGGATCTAACCATTTATCCCAATTGTGGCCATCCGTGTATACGAACTTCCGGATCATAGACTTAAGGGTTTGGTTCAGACGTTCCACTAACCCATCAGTATGGGGGTGGTAAACCCTGGTCACCCCCACAATTTGCGTAGTGTGCGTGACATAAATTTAGTGCCCTGGTCAGTCAGGACCAAGCCCTGGGCCGATCCAGGCTCTGATAGATTATAGACTGCATGCAGCCCGAATCCACCCTTGCTATGTGTGTATCTTGTGTGGATCCTTACCGGAACTCTGTACGGGAGATTGGTGATAACACATTCCCCACACCTGTTTCTGTGAACCACGCCCCCAACACTCTCTCCCAGGTGCTGTTTATGTCAGTACCAGGGTCAGATAGGTTGCAGAACTTTGATGCACAGATTTGTGAACTCCAAGTAAAAACACCCTCAAGTGTCAAGGCTGCTTAACATAAACAAGTATAAACCCATCTCTAGGTCATTGCTGGTCCTGGATGACAAATGTGTTTGATATTATGATATCCATTCCATTTATCTCTTGCACATATTCCCGAGTGATGATGTTCAATACCTGTTTAAAATGTGCATGATAATTGGCAAATTTAAATGCAGCGTAAGAAACCAAAGGTACCAACGTGCAGCTGTTTGCTATTAAGGAAAAAACAGTTCATATATCTGAACACTGTAACGGTTGCGCTCAACAGGTGCGCAGCCGGGACGGGAGGCACAGAGTGTGCAAGGGCCTGTACACGGCGATCGTGACAGTACCCCCCCCCTCTAAGGCACGCCTCCTGGCATCGCCTTTAATGTAGAAGGGGCCCCCTGGCAGACTGTAAGAACCGCTGGCTGGGGTCCTCAGGAGGACGGACCAGGAATGAGGGGCAGCTGCGGCTAATCCCGGGACCCACTGGCGGCTGCATCTGGGACGAGCGGCGGCGGGAACCCTCTGGTGGCCAGGCCGAGGATGAGAGGCCGTGGCTGCTGGGGCCCTCTGGTGGCTGAGCCAAGGATGAGCTGCAGCAGCTGCGGCTGGGGTCCTCTGGAGGCCAACCCCGGGACGACCGGGACAGCGCGGGCTCCTCTGCGGCTGGACCTGGCGTTGGCCCCAGCGGCGCGAGCGAGCTGGCGGCAGCTCCGGGGCCGGACTGCGGCGGCGCGGGCTCCTCTGCGGCTGGACCTGGCGTCGACCCCCAGCACAACCGACGAGCCCCTCTACGCCCTCTAACCAGGGTGAGGCGGAGATGGCGGAAGCCGCCAGGCCGTCTGCGTGGCAGAGCGCCCCTCCCCTGGCTTTCTAGCGACGCACTCTCAATGCGGGGAGGTGGGATGGTACCTTGGCTCAGTGGCTTCGTGCTCACCGTGCTGGCGGGCGGCGCGTTGGGTGGTAGCAGCTCCTGGGCAGGTAGCTGCTGTGTAACGCCCTTGACAAGCAACAAAGCCCTCTGGGGCGGCAACGGCGAGGAGTTGAGCAGGCCGACCCGTGGGCTGTCCGGAGAGCTGGGGAACCAAGCTGGAGTGGCACCGGGTAGAGAATCCGCTGGGCGTGGTGTACAGCCCTCGCAAAAGGCCCGTAGATGTTCCACCCACCACCTGTAGGAACGAGAAGGACCTAGCGGGCTCCCAAGGATGGCCACCGCCCACTGGCGAGCGTAACCGGTGATCCGCCCCACGAAAAAACTTGCCTTGTCCTCCTCTGCCATGTCCATGACGGCAAACCAGCGTGTGCATGCCTCCAAGAAGTCCTCCACTAACCTGGAGTCCCCGCTGAACTCCTCC